>JALPQI010013862.1:0-33460 GCA_025490895.1 Thaumatotibia leucotreta | reverse complement strand
TTACTTTTATTTTTAAATTAAAAATTTAGAAGCTTTTTTTGAAATTTATTTGACCGACTACCCCGAAAAATCCTCATCATTAAGTATCACTTTTTTTTTGCTCTTACGAAGGCTCAAGGTCTAGAGCGGTCTTTAGAATACGAAAATTCCTTGAGATATGTTTTATTTTTTTATTTACGTACTTTAATGCTATTTTGATGCGTTTTTAGCGTAAAATTTTGAATTTGGTCTTTTTTTAACCTACTTGTATCAAAGTGAGGACGCTAATTTTTTTGTCAGTAAATACTTAATTTGTAGTAATACTTTTACAAAAAGAAACTAGTTAAATAACCCAATAGTTTTTTTTTTTATTAATAAATTTCTTCATTCCAGAATTTCTCAAAAAATTTTTTTCAAAAATTCATAACTCGAAAACTACAAAAAATCGGCTAACATACATGGGGTATATTCTGATAGCTCATGACGTGAGGAATCTAAAAAAAATTGTTTGACGTCAAGGTTTGGACCACCCGGTATACGACTGCGGCAGGACACGTCTGAGGTAAAACAGTATTTTGCCATACGAGTTCTTCTCTATAATAACTTTTTTTTTGTCGTAATAGGCAATAGGAAGAAAGAAATAATGGTCTCGTATTTGTAAGTTGACCTTTGAATCTTCGTTATCATTGTTGCATAGCCATTAAGGACTACATATTACACCTAAAAGTCCTGTCAATACTTGTGTTGTAAATATGCGACTGTGGCGCTAGCAGCATTGAAGTCACAGGTGGGATATATACGACACCGGCGGTTAATGGGTTAAAAAGTCCATGTGCACTTGGCCACCCTGGGCCCCAAGGTCTCCATACCAAACGCCGCAAACATATAGTTGGTTCCTAAAGCATGATATTTGCGACGCTTGAGACTTTCGGCTAATGATGTATATTTAGGTACAATCTATTCATCATCATCATCATCAGCCTATGATAGTCCACTGCTGGACGTAGGCCTCTCCTATTAACTATGCGTATAAACACATTAGGAGGTAAATGCCATGTGGTGACGGCAGTAAGAATACATTTGTCACCACCCCAACTCCTCCTGCGAGTGTCGTAAGAGTCGACTAAGGGATTGAAGTGTCACTGACCACTATTTGATAAAAGATTGATGATGGGCAGCAGCGTCATCATAGTGGACAAATTACTGCGATCGCCAATCCGCTTGCCCAGCGTGGCGATTATGGACATTTACAATCTATTATTATAATTTAATCATGAGAAAGTTAGACATTTTGAGGAGTCATTTCATAAGGGCTTATTTCCACTCCGTTAACATGGCTTTTTTATAATCTCTATCGACAAAGTGGAAATAAGCTCCTTTGTAAAAACACTCCACTTGTTTTTTTTGACTGTTTGTGTTTTTTGTTTGAGAGGGAAATTTTCCAAAACATTAACGTTTTTGCGAAGGACCACATGAATATGGTCTGGGAGATGATTTTTAGTGGGTTTTGAACTATTGAAATGATATTCCAAAATATTAGAAAAATAACGTGCCTTTTTATTTAATTGACAATGACATGAGTGAATTATTTTTTCTTTGACATAAGGATTTCAAATTTTAATTACACACTAACTATAAAAGAGGTTGCGATGTGAACACTAACTCCTTGGAAACTTTCTGCAACTTTAGAAACTCATTAGTCTCATTCATATACTTCTTTTAATATATTTTTTTAATGTAATTATTAAAGATTGTCCAAGGGATTTGAACGGCGGCCATTTAGGCCACTTACATTTGCATTTGTTTAACATGGACGCCCGCTGCCCGCCCGGTCGATCGTGCTCCCAGTTTGCACACTTAAGGAGTAAGATATTAAGAAAATAGCTCTGGGGGCTACCATAATATCTCTTACTACAATAATTTATAGCATGCTGAAACGCACACACACACACACACAATAAATTGGGCGAAAATGCCAGTTTTGTCGTTATCAAAAATATTGTACGTAATTATTGTAATTACACACACACACACACACGCACACGTACAAACACAACTGCGAGCAATACCGACCTACCTAACTTAGTTTAAGAAGGACCTGTCTGAAAATCACCTCTGGGTAAGTGAATATACTTCACATATCTAGATATGTCTTTTTAGATATGTCGTTTGTTATGTGAAGTATATTTTAATGCTGAGACTGGTACCTATTGCCCATACCTATACAAAGCAATTTTTATTTATTATTATTTCGTTTTCTACTTTTGGGTATAAGATAAGAATTCTCGCTTTTTGCTACATTCCTTGTTTATAATTTTTGTTTTTTTTCTTGTTTTGTAATTTGTTTTGTATTCTGTAATCTGGGCAATAAAACTTTTTTATTATTTATTCTCTTAATGCGATTCAGCTTAGGTTCTGCTTGTCCTGTCTATTGTTTTTGACAGTTATTGTATGGAACTGACACATTGCTATTCGGAATAGGTCCTAAAGTGAATCGCATTAGTAAATCATGGTTTCCTCCCTGGCAGCTCTTATTCTTATTCAGTCAGTCTCCGTAGCCTACTTGGTAGTGACCCTGCAGAAGCTGGAGGTTCCGGGTTCGAATCCCTGCGAGGGTATTATTTGTGGATTTATTTATCACAAATATTTGTTCCTTGGTCATGGCTGTCTATGTATTTAAGTATTTATATGTATCTATCTATTATATAGTCGCCTGGTACCCACATCACAAGCCTTAATTGAACTTACCGTGGGACTAGGTCGATTCGTGTAAGATGTCCCAAGATATTTATTTATTTATTAAACTTACCTCAAAAACATGCGGACTGAGCTTAGATGTGAGCTTATTATAGCTCAGATCCAACACTCTCATCTCTTGTAAGTTTTTAAAACTTGCGTATTCAATATAATCTATTTTGTTATTGGATAGATTTAGCTCTTCGACTGGCAGGGCCGCCATGACAGTAATGTTGCGGAGCAAGTTCTTGCTTAGATCGATGATCATGGGTTTGATTCGTCTCAAATCTGTAAACCAATCCAAAAGATACACTGAATAAATGCTAAGTTGGACTTATCAGATCTTGCGTAATTCTAACCGGAAATCAAGGTTGATTCGGTCCTATGACATTTTTTTTTATTTTACCAAACTTTTTATGTTGGCATTCTACTAAATTAATTTGGTTGATTACACCAGTTTTTTGTTAATTACACCAGTTGTTTGGTATAATGTAGAAATAGAAATAACTTTATTCGCAACATCCACAAAAAAACACAATATATATCAACGAAAGATAATTTACAAATAAAAGCGTGTATGCTACGAAATGGCCTCATCTCAGCATGTTGCTAGCGAATGCCAGCGCTGGTCTTCCGATGAGGCCATGTACAATGTTCTTTGTTGATTTAATCAGAACTCTGGGTATCGAATTCAATCTTTTTAGTTTTGTTAATTTGATAGCAAGGATTCGTTACATATATCAAAGTTTCCTCGTAATATAACCAACCTAAGTCACTTTGGTAAATACTTTTTTCAATGTAGGATAGTTTTGAGCAATAGATAAGTACCTAATAGGTATATGAGAAAGGCAGCCAAGAATAACTTTAGTAATAAAATGGAAACAATCGTGATTAGTGGTACCATACCATTCCACCCTTAATTACAATAATTACGTACAATATTTTTGATAACGACAAAACTGGCATTTTCGCCCAATTTTTGAATATCAAATTTGTTTTATCGGAATTAGATATTTATTTTACCCATATTTCACCACACCTCTTACGAAAGGCGTCGTACCATTATCAATTTTCATGAAAACGAGCAAAAAAATGTCGTTTTCTCAAACATGCAATGAAATATTGTTATGTTCCTTATAATAATAGGCTGCGAAATATGACGTTTCAGGTGCGACTAGGATAAGAGGTCATTAATAGAATTTAATACAAATATTGAAGAGCTAGGCCAGAAAAGTGATATTTTATAATTACATTCCACATAAATTTGTGGCACAGGCATCATGACATTCTGCCACTATGCAATACTATGCATATAAGAACAATAAAACTTTGATGTTTTGTTGTTTATTTCATTGCATGTTTGAGAAAAGCACTATACACACCTCGGCCGGAAATATGGGGTTTGCCTCCTCAGACCTATCCGTCAGCAAGGGGGTGTCACTCCGCGATTCCGTCGCGCGGCTACAAGTACATGCAGAGCGCCCCGTCTCCGTGGTCTATTCAATGGTTGGCGCGCGCTGTCTCGGAACGCACGTTTAAATTTACAACGCTGGCTCGTCACGCATCGCGAAATATAACGCTTGCAAATATTAGGATTATTTTATACATGTGCATCTTAAATGAAAATGCCGAAAATATACTGCATAGCAGCATGTTGCAATAATAATAATGTTAATTAGGTATCATGACGCGTTTTTCGCACAGCCGATGCGTCAGAGAGATACTAAAAAGTAAGGAACATAATAATACACTTATTACCTACATTCGTAGTAAATTAAATTCTCAGAAACTCAAGTCAATTACAGACAAAACGGTTTATTTTCGGACAAATTTGTCAGTAAAAAAGCGGCACATTTAAATAATGTAAAAAACTTCGTTCTCTCATACTTTAATTGAATTTCGCGCCTTTTGTCCTAACATATTATTTGGTTGTCTGACTTTATTCCCATAATATCAAATAGGTATTAGGTACACTGGTATGACTGGTACATATAAGAGAAAATGCCGTGTTACGTCTGCCTTACGATTGTGATTAAACCTTTACTTATTTATGCTGCTTTTGTAATGAATGCGTAGGTACCTAACGTAATTCTTCATTTTTAAATGCATTAAGCAAATATATTAATTTCTGCACACCTCACATACTGTCTACAGATATTTTTAGAATGTTCGTGTTATTATCAGGATTATTCGGATGGATATTCACCTAAAGTTAGCGAAGTCGTGTTGCTATCTCACTCACACCTCAAACAATGCCGCCCGGGCACGCGCGGCCGAAGCACAAAGGTGCCGACCGAGTTGAGACAAATATTTTTGAATCACGTGTATGAAATGCGTAGGTAAATTCTATAATCACGCATGAACTAAATTGTTGAATCAAGACGAATGCTATTAACGCCGTAGATATCATTGCAGTAATGTATTTGTCAGACGCCTCATAGCGCCGTTCGTTATTTTATTAGTTTTAAATAATTGACAACCCTGTTTTCGACGGCGTGCGGCTTATAAGCGACCTTTCCGCCACGCAATACGGCCCATTTCAGCTGCTCGCGTCGCCTCGCGCGCCGTTTTGTTTGGTAATAATAATTGTGTAGGTACATAAAAAGCCGGCATTTGTGAACATCAAAGCAGTGAAGCTTCTGTACTTTATATATTCTGTGCCGTCAGTCTATATGTCTTCGGCCGGCAACCCCTTTCGTCCAGATCTCTATAGTAATGTACTATTGTTGTATGGGAGCTACTTAAATATCTATTATACTTACCCTCCCACTCCCACAAAGAGAAGAAAGTGTCCAACTGCTGTTCTCTGCAGTTCACCTCCCCCTCCTTGCATACACAATCGCGGCAGATACCAGTCTTCGTGGAGATGATTTTGTCTGGAGCCTCGGAGGTTTCATATTCATTATAATCTTTATCTACAATTATAAAATGTAGTATTATCTTAACCCTATCCCTTTAACAGGCAAGACTCAAAAAAATCGTGGGTACAAGCTTCAACGCCATTATCCCTTTAAGGTCTCTGCCCACTAGACCGTACCATACCATGACCGAAGCATGAACGTATCAGACAAAAAACGGTGTTGGTCGGCGCCGGAACGTCCTAGTGGGTATAGTCTCATACTTTTCGATACAAATAATATTTTTTTTGTCTGTACGTTCATGCTACGGTCATGGTATGGTACGGTCTAGTGGACAGAGACCTTTAATGGGCAAGACTCGAAAAAATCGTGGGTTCAAGCCTCAACGCCATTATACATATAGTTCGAAAAATTCTATACAAGAAAAAATACAAAAAGATAGTGCTATTAGGCGGTCTTTTTTGAGACCAAATTGTTATGTTCAAGCGTTATGTCCAATTCCAAATTGTTATGTCCAAGCGGTTAATGTGCTGGACGTAGGTCTTGGAAGATTGACACCACAAAATAACACAAATAATAGAATGGAGGGCTTTTAATGACTCGAGTTAGTATTTCGCTTACCGACCGTTATGCATACAATGTTTTTCATCACACTTGCCGACAAAAAAAATAAGTTTTAAGACAAAATATTATTAAATGACGTAGGTAATGACATTTCTAATACTCCCTAGGGAATTTCACTTTTCTTTTACTCCCGCTACGCATGCAAGCAATGGCGCACTTAGACAGCTAGCAGCTTAATGTGCTACCACACTGCAACTTAAATGGTCAGTACCAGGGACCGGTACCGTTATTTTACAAAAACCTTAAAATAGCCCAATATTTTAAAATATTTTATGCTCTTTATGTACTAATCAATGGTTCATGTAATTGCATCATAATCATCATCGTCATCAGAGAGTTCCACAACACCCGCAACCTTTACCTTTCATGTAATTTACAATAACATATTTTAAATTACTCTATTAACTTAGAATTCATATACCGAAGAACGAAAAAGAACGAAAAAAGAACCGTTATTTTTGTATGGAGAAAATAACGATTCCGGTCCCTGGTCAGTACTGAATTTCAAACCGATTCCATAAAGTCACCATTTTTTAAACGGCGGCTTTGTGACACCATTGAATGTATCTTTTTAGCTCACCTTTGCAGTTGCTTCCAATAAGAAGAATAGCCAAAACCAAACAGCATACGTTTCGGCCCATCTTCTCTAAAACACAAAATTATGAAACTAAATCGCACACATATACAGTATTCATCATCAGCCTATCTCAGTCCACTGCTGGACGTAGGCCTCTCCTATCAACTATGCGTATAGACCCATTAGAAGGTAAATAATTATGTCCATAATCACCACGCTGGACAAGCGGATTGGCGATCGCAGTAAAAGTAAAAAAACAGTACTTAACTCAATATTTTTTTTTGTTAAGGGTATATTTGAGATCTACGAACTTTGTAGATCACGAATAAACGCTTAGCTAAAATAGATAATTTTTTAGTTAATACTATTTTGATCTAGGTGTGCGTAATGAACAATACATACACGGTGCCTCGCGAGGAACCCACATAATTTTAATGTTGAATTCCTGAGCATATTTAGAGTATTTAATGTTATATAAAATTTCCTGGATTCGGCTTGGTTCCAAAGATAATTAACCTTTTTTCGGAAAAAGTTTTTCGACGTAACTCTTCATAAAACTTATTTTTGATTACAATGCTGCCACAATGTGTTCTAATATTACCACACCTTTTGCCTGACAATCAAAAAATAAGAATAGACTTGACGAAAAAACCTGTCCCTAAATAAAAACATTTAAAAAATTAGTTTTAACAAATTTTTGTTATGATAAAAAGTATTGAAAATATTAAAAAGAATTCAAAAAGTCTAAAAAAAATCGAAAAAAAAAATTTTTTTTTTGTGGAATTTGACATTTGGTCTCATAATATTTTTTTGTTTATTTTGATGTCTAGAATGCATAGTTAAAATTATGTGGTTTCCTCGCGGGGCACCGGTACTCAAATTCTAGACTCTATTATTTAATATACTCTATAGATCTGTTTCGAAATCGGAATTTTACAAGCCAATTTCGATATAGTAGGTACTATGTATATATTTTCGGGCTGTAGTAACTGTGGGAAAGCAAACTCTCAAAAAAAGGAGGTTCTCAACTCAGTAGTCAGTAGGTACCACAAATTTAAATATTAGATGTCATAGGTATACCAAAGAAAAAATACTACTAGTAGGTACTTACCTATTTACTAACTATATTTTCCTTCGTGACACTATATTCGTTACACTCACTTCTAATCACAAAAAGTGCATAACATCTCAGAACGTCTGTGCAAAAAAATTATCACTTTCGTGAACAAATCCTTCTGCCGCTCCTAAGATTATGCTATCAACACTGTCTTTTGGGTAACCTCTATTTTTAGGGTTCCGTAGCCAAAATGGCAAAAACGGAACCCTTATATATTCGTTATGTCCGTCTGTCCGTCTGTCACAGCCAATTTACTCAGGAACTATAAATGTTACAAATTTGGTAAGAATATGTGTTGTATGAACCGCTACAGAATTATGATACTATATTGTAAAAAAATTAATTGGGGTTAGGGCCCTCCATACATTTAACTGAGGGATATTATTTTTTTTTTATTTATATAAGCGTGTGGGGTATATAAGCAATAGAAAGGTCTTTATGTAAAGGTTTATAAATCAGATTTTTATTTAAGTGAATCGTTTTCAAGATATCAGTTCTCAAAGTCTGAAAAATGTGCCCCCCACTCTATTTCTTAACTAAGCAGTATAAAATTGTAAAAAAAATATGTTATGCAATTCATAAACTCTATCAACAATTTTTGGCTTGATTAAATTATCTGTTATAGTTTTTGAGATAGGTTGATTTAACTGTATTATTAAAATGATTTATTGATAATGGTACGGAACCCTTCGCGCGTTTTATGTATAAAGTTTCCTTATATCAGTTATTATTATATAAAAGGTCTGTCGTGTCACGCTTATCTCTGATATCATACTACAATTCTGCTTATAGATGTACCTACATTGTTTGTTTTCATAAAGTTATAACACAACACCTCACCAAAAAAAAACATTTCTGAAAAAAGTTTTTTGAAATAAGTGTGAAGCTTATTACCAGATTGGGTTGGTATTAGGTATCACAGAATCAGATTTGGATAGAAGAAACAAGTTCATTCATTTGTATGGCGGCCAAGCGTGTCAGATTTTGTACTGAAGTTGTTACTTGCCTATGATTTTAAATATGTCTCAGGCCCTTGAGTATTCATATTTTTTTGTGTTGTTGCAATTAATATTACTTAAGGAGGCATTATTAATGTTTTTGTTCACTTCAACTTACAAAATTTGACGCCCGAAAGCTGCAAGCTGCGATTAAAGACGGACAACTCAGTGGATTTCACTGAGTTCATTTGACACGCTAAGTAGATACGTTTGCTTGATCTATGGTATATATGACATCTGTGGTACTAAGGTTCCATTCTGGTTGTTTAGGATGGATTGGTTAAGGTAGGTTTTAAATTCGATTCAAGAGTAAGGGTGCGGCTCCACTTACGCGGAGCAGAGCGGAGCTGTGGGAGCTCGCCAATGAGACCGCATCACAGTGTTTCGAATTCGAATTTGAAGAATGTAATTGGTCAATTTTGCACAGCTCCGATCCGCTCCGCGTCAATGGAGCCGCACCCTTAGGATACCAATAAAATTAATGTATCTTTAGAAAAAAAACTTTATTTATACAATGATATTACGTTTACTGAAGTACCTTACTGTATGTGTTAAGCTAATTATTAAGCCTAGAACTTTGTTATATTTATAAAATAACTTACAAACTAAAATTTAATTATAATATAAAAACTGCAAATAATATGAATAAATATCATGAGACATTTTCACACAAGTCGACTTGGTCCTGCACTGTCTCGACTAATTCACACAGTTTTGTGTGAACTAGGCGACGATTTATATAATTGATATATATAGGTATACATTATACATACGTACTGAATACAGACATAACTTAGGAACAAATATGTACTTAGGTACTTTGTTTTGAAGCACACAAATAGATGCCCTTACAAGAACCCAGGACCCGCTACTTCGCAGGCGGAGTCACTACCGACGAATTTTCGGACGTCATCAAAACATAATAAATGTAAATAATTCATAATAAATATAAATAATACCTGATTATTAATACTACGTAATTGTACAACGCAGGAAATACTAAAAGGTTTTTTGTTTTACCAGGGACTACATGCTCAACTTTGCTTCCATAAACAGTCTATACATCAGAACATCACGATTATTTTACACATTTGTTAAAAAATCATATCACTCAGATGGCCCATTTTATTTTAAGCTGTCACCCTAAGTAATCGCTTTTTTATTACTTATCATTATGTTTGAATTTTATTTTTTTTTGCTTACAAAATGATAACAATGACAACAAAAAGTAAAAGATATAATCCGTGGCAGAAATTTCTATAAATTTCTATCGCAAAATGATTTTGCACACTCTTCATCGATCTCATTATTACCCAACTCTTATTACGTTTATCTACAGGAATATCATAATTTCCCTGTTATGTATTCAGAAGCGGTAATGTAATGACCTATATTAAGAGACCGGTGTCTGTGGCTGTATCATAATGTTAACATTAAAGTACAGGCAGAGTACAGTGAATCATAATGTTGACATTAAAGTATCGTCGTCATGATATTAATTTTAACATTATGAAGTCAACTTCTTTTTGCTGTTTTTTTTTTTCAATAAATATTTATTGTAGGATATCATTGCTCAAATTGAGTGATTTCAACCGATTTGAATTTTTATATTTAGAGGTAATTACTTAGTGGATATCAATGAAAATAAAGGTAAATTGTCATTCTAAACTAATGATATGGATGTAGATAAAGTTATGTATGTGACTGTACATAATTAGGCATTAAACACTCGTGTGATCTTATTATGAAACTCGCCTACGGCTCGTTTCATAAAACCACACTCATGTTTAGTGCCTCTTATTATGCGCCAGCCACATAAATAACTATTAACTATTCCTACTGTTATAACATAACAAACAAAAACTTTTCTTTATTGAGTGACTCACCAGCGACTAGTAGTTTGCGCCAAACCTTCTGTCACTTTTACATCGTGCGCTATCAATTTAACAAGTTTAATAGACAGTGGCTTATGATGGTCCCGTTTTATCCATTTATCGTGCTACTCATCACTTTTGTACTTGCATACTTGTTAGAACTAGGCAATAGGCCGTGTGGTGACGGCAGTAAGAATACATTTGTCACCACCCCAACTCCTCCTTCGGGTGTCGTAAGACGTAGTCGACTAAAGGATTGAAGTGTCACTGACCATTATTTGATAAAAGATTGATGATGGGCAGCTGCATCATCATAGTGGACACATTACTGCGATCGCCAATCCGCTTGCCCAGCGTGGTGATTATGGGCATTTACTTCCTAATACTATATGCATAGTTAATAGGAGCAGCAGTGGACTATCATAGGCTGGTGATGATTACTTGTTAGAACCTGACGGCAACGGCGACAAACGGTTAGACGTGGTGCCATCATAAGCTTACAGTAGGCTAGGTTGACGGGTCTATCAAGTGGTTGGCCCTAAAGAATTATATATAGTTGTCTTCAGCGGGGGCACGTTTGTAGAAAGCTCTGGACACGTTGACGGGTCCTCGGAAGCCGAGCCAGCTGAAGTATCCTCGCCTCCAGAGTAGCATCATGGACAGCATGATCGGTACGGCTAGGAGAACGCCTGGAAGAATAGTCTTACTTTAGCACTGGACAATCGATGGTGGAACCTGACAGCAGAAGTAGTATATGATCTGAGCGTTTAAACCGCCTAATTTTGGTGGCATCATTTTTGCCGAAGTTTCTAAACGTCTCAATGTTATACTTCGTCATTTTTATAAGGTACCGTGCCTCCTTCAAATTACAAAGCACACTGAAACGAATAGAAACTTCGGCAAAGATGATGCCACCAAAATTAGGCGGTTGAAACGCCCAAAAATTCATACGCTACGGGTCCCGTGCCACTGAGAGGCGAGGAATAATAATTAGAGTTCTGGCAGTAAAACCAATTAACGAATTATCTATTAGCAAAAAAAAAAAATCTGCCAAAATAGAACTGGGGCTACGATGATCTCTTAAATGAGGTTAAGTTTAGGTTCGATTTGTCAGTTTTTGACAGTTATTCTATGGAACTGGCACATTGCGGTTCAGATTAGCTCTATATTAGCTTGTGGTAGCCCCCCAGAACGAAATTCAACATAAAATATGCTACTCACCAATAAGCGTGCCCAGGAGTATAGCGCCATCCCGCTCGGGCCTGTTGCCGTACTTGTCCACACAGCGCATGTGACTCTTGACATCATGCAGGTGTTTCATGGTCAACCCTCGCATCTCGATCGGCTCCTGGCACCTGAAGAGCACGAGAATTGGAAGTAGAGTACGACTGATTGGGAAAGCTTTTTTCTATTACAAAATGATGACCTTCGTAGCCAAGTTGGCCTGCTAATGGTCTGACCAGTGTCGTGACATTAGTCTAAGGTGACGACGAAAATCGCCAAAATATAATCGCAAAGCTGGAAGTCCGTGGTTCACATCCCAGATAAAGGATCTTTCTGTGTATTTATCACATAGGTTTACATTTTTGGGCGGATTTTTTTTTTGTTGTAGTTTTTTCAGATTTTCCAAATTTGGATATTTTCATATTTTTTCTACTCAGAATCGCGAGCTCTTTCGATCTTCATTAGCAGAAAGAAGTGTCCCAAGAATTCCATACATTTTTTGACTTCCGGTGAGTTACGGTCGAAGAAAGTGTATGAAAAATAGTAACTCAATCGATTTTTTTTCTTGGGACGCTTTTTGATCTCTATCAGGATCGAAAGAGCTCGCAATTCTGAGCAGAAAAAAGTAAGTTTTCGTATTTTAAAATTTGGAAAATTTTAAAAAACAACACCAAAAAAAAAACAATTTTAGAAAATTAAAAAAAAAGTAACGTGTCATACAAACATTTTGGGACATTTTGGGAAATGTGGTGGATCTTGCAGCAAGATTCTTGCTCAGCATCATTGACTCTAACAGCCTACCAATTTGAATCAATATCGAAGACTTAATCCAAATGTACAAATAAATGCTCAGATATTTAGTGTGTAATGGTAAAGGATAAATAATGGTAAGAGTTGATTAAATAACACATGGATTTAGCAGAACTCAATGATGTAGATCGGAAATTAAACACATTTTGAATACAAAGTATGTTTACATTGTTCGTGATATAACACTCTCATCAGTGGGTCAATAAGTTTTTTACCGACAACCGACGATACAGGCGGCTTACCCTCAGCTTGTACCCTATGACTACCCAGAGACGCGCTGTCCGAATTGTTGACGACCTCAAAGACTTTACCTCCTTAAGTGTGTTCTATCACCTGCACAAAGGGTTGTACTCTGAAGAGCCGTTCGACATAATTTCAACATCTACTTTTCACCATCGCACTGCTCGGTATCAACTGGGCGCTCATCCTCACACCTTACAACGTAAATGGTCGCGCACCGTGCGGTTTCAAAAGAATTTCCTCCCGCGGATGGTCCGTCTGTGGAATGCGCTGCCAAGGTTTTACCGAAGGACTACAGTATGGGGTTCTTCAAAAAAGGAATTGTACAAGTTCTTAATAGGTTGGCAAACCTTGGGTTGCAGGCATCTATAGGCTACGGTGACCGCCTCTCACCAGGCAGGCCGTATGTTGGCTTGCCACGGACGTGGTATAAAAAAACCTATCAACTTACACCAGCTTCTCAGAGTCATTGGCAGCCCTGCGCTCGTTCGTCGCCAGGTCGTCAACCATCTCATCATCATCTCTATTGACAAAGTAGCCGCAGAAGCCTTTTTGAAAAGGCACTCATCAACTTACACCAGCTTCTCAGAATCGTTCGCAGCCCTGCGCTCGATGTACGTCACCAGGTCGTCAACCATCCACTGCGCCGAGCAGTCACATCTCTCATCATCATCTCTATTGGCAAAGTAGCCGCAGAAGCTTTTTTGAAAAGGCACTCATCAACTTACACCAGCTTCTCAGAGTCATTGGCAGCCCTGCGCTCGATGTACGTCACCAGGTCGTCGACCATCCACTGCGTCGAGCAGTCACATCTCTCATCATCATCTCTATTGATAAAGTAGTCGCAGGAGCTTTATTGAAAAGACACTCATCAACTTACACCAGCTTCTCAGAGTCATTGGCAGCCCTGCGCTCGATGTACGCCACCAGGTCGTCGACCATCCACTGCGTGGAGCAGTCGCAGAGCCAAGGGTTTCCGGAGACATTGAGCTTCTCCACCAGCTCCCAGCGGGAGAGAAGGCGGCGGTCCACCTCCGTGAGGTTGTTCGATTGGAGGTACAGCTGGAACGAATATACATATATACATTAGCCCGCTTAAGGTAAGATAAGATGTCTTTAATGTCAGAACTGTGTACATTTAGATGTTGTTGGTGAAATGAAGTCCAACAGTTTGCTCATTTAAAAAATGGCTTCAAAAAGGTCCTTTTTCATAATGGTCCCCTAAATTCCCGTTGCAATTTTCCGGAATAAATTATGTTTATTTTCAAACTTCTCGTGTTTTTCGCATTGAATTATGAATTCAATCCAAATTTCCATTTTAAAATGTGTAACAACTGTAAATCAATGACTATTAGCTCTAATTTTTACTTACAAAATGCGATGTAAAAGGAGTGACAGTGATAATGTATTTTTTTTAAAACCCGACAAATATAGAAAACGAAAGTTACATAATTTCCCGCATAGTATTTCTATAACATTTGACTATTGCCGACATTTTCAACGCTAAAGCCGATACGTATTGTAAGTCCCTTTCGATATTTTCAATAGTTATGTTTACAAGATCGAAAGGGTTACTTCAGAAAAAGCTTATGAACTAGATAAGTATCAATAGTACCTACCTAATATCTAGTTCTCAACTGAAAATTAATCTCATTGAAATGCAAGTGCAATTTTATATTTGGTGGCGACGCGGGCATTCACGACGAAAAATTAACAGCGATAAAAACGAGTTTCTACAATCGATTCTTACCTCTGTAACCGGTGGCCAGACATAGTTCTCCCCCTGGTCATCAGCTCTTGCCAACGCCTTGGGAGCAATCACCGCCAGCTTGGGATTGAAGCTGAGATGCAGCTTGGAGAGGGTCTGCAAGCCGCCCAGGGCGCCGGTGCCGATGCGGCGCAGTTCCGGCATGTTGCACATGTGCAGCTCTTTCAGTTTACGAAGCATGGGGAAGCCGCTGGAATAGATATGTTATTTATATGTATTCGAAAACATCGCTAAATTACTTTAGTTTTAAGGAATTTCTGCTACACCCTACAAGGGCCAATTGTATAGCTATAATTGTGTTTACTAAACATTGGATGCAAAATAAAGATCTCTATCTATCTATCAAATACAAATAATTTTTTTCGGAAAATTTCATTCCATAAGAATAATTGACAGCCTCCGTAGCCTAGTTGGTAGTGACCGTGCCTACAAAGCTAGAGGTCCCGGGTTCGAATCCCGGCGAGTGCATTATTTGTGTATTTATTGATCACAAATATTTGTTCCTTGGTTATGGTTGCCTATGTGTTTAAGTATGCATAAGTATTTATCTATTATATATATCGTGGCCTGGTATCCACATCACAAGCTTTAATTGAGCTTAACGGGACTAGGTCGATATGTATATGAGTAAGATGTTCCAAGATATTTATTTACTCAATTATGTTTTGGTTTAATGGACCTTTTTAAGAAATGCTCACTTACCGAGCACCTTCTTTGTTCATATCCAGCTCGACAATCGGGTTCTGGTTCAGATTGAGGAACACGAGGTTCTTCGTCTCCTCCAGTTCCTGAGGAACCATGGTGAGCAGGTTGTCACTGATGTCCAAGTGTTCCAGGTAGCGGGGGGTGTGAAGGAACTTGTCAGGGATCTCTGTCAGCTGGCAGGAGCGGAGGCGGAGGTCCTAGGATCAAAATGTTTGTTGGAAATCTGTTATTGATGTCTGGATATGTCTGTAGGTACTGTAAAGTACACTCGGGTAAGACCGGGCTATTCTTCGGTGAGTTGAAAGGATGTCACAAAGAAACATAATATCTGCAGATGTACGTGATAAAAAAAGAAATCAAGTTTTCAATATAAATTTACTTGATGCCGCTCAAACGAACAGCTTAGGAGTAATCGACACTCAAACTTGCCCTAATTTTTTCACGCTTCCTTTGAAGGGTCCCAACTTATACGTATGAGAAAACACATGTGCCGGTAAAGAATTTCACTTTATAAATTTTATAACAGTCTGTATGCTTAGCACATGATTGGCGCGACAGTATCTCATCGCGAGATAGTCTATCTGTCCCTCTTTTGTTAATATAGCTAATGAAGGACCGGAGATCTATCTCACGGCGACATATTGTCGCACCAATCATGTGCTAAACCTGCTGGCATATGAATAATTGGTACTTTATTGAAAGTTCGTCGTAATGGTTGGTCGACTCGGTCGGTAGCGGTAGGGATCGTCCCTTTCCATCCTGCATATTTTGTTACGCAGTGCAAAACAAAACGTACCCTCAACATAGGCAAGCTGGAAATGGCGATCAAAGTAACATGATCGATCGTGGTCAGAGGGTTCCCAGTGAGATCCAAAGACGTCAGTTCAGGCAAATGTTCGAACAGGTCTTGGTGGAGGGAGTGGAACTGGTTGTAAGCCAGGTTCAGGGTCCGCATGGAGGAGAGAGGCTCGTATTCTTCAGCGGAGAATTTACCCTGGAACAAAGAGTACCATATTTATTAGGGAATGCAATACCCGGCCATTTTTGGTACCCGGGTACTACCCGACTTTGTGTTTTAAAACCCGGGTACCTGGGTAGTACCCGGTCTTGGGCCAAAATAGCATAAGGTATTGATATCTATGTTTTGAAAGGTAATTATTAACGAAATGCTCTTTTGATTAACAGAATTTACATTTATTTGTGATAATAATAATTGCACATACAAATTTTACAAATTTCACATCTTGTATATTAAAAATCTCAGTATCGCAATATTAAATAAAAAAGATCAGTCCCTATGTTATTAAGATTAGTCAAAGTTGTTAACGTTAAAATCTTCTACAAAGTACCTATTTAATTGTAGCCATATGCCTGATTGTTTATGTCCTCTCTCTCTCGATATTCCATGAACTCCATAGTTGTTACAAAAACCGTTTACACTCGACTTAAATAACGGAATTCTTCATTCTGTGATGTAATTTCACTCGCGAAAGGACGTCACGTCTTCTTCTTTGTCGCTACACTCTTGGCAGAGTGGTCGTGGCCGTCGAATCTTGAGTGGCGAGCTTCACCACCCGGCACCTATCTTCTCTCACAGCTGCGCGTCTAGTATTTTCGTGCACGGGCTGGTTTGTAGCAGATTTGATAAGGTCGGTCCACCTCATGGGGGACCGACCGCGTGGTCTGTTGCCCTCAACCCTGCCTTGAACTATCAGCCGCTCGATGGAAAACTCTCCGCGTCTTGCTATATACCCGAAAAAAGAGAGGATTCTGGTCTTAACCACAGAGGATAAGCGCTGTTTAATGTTTAACGCCTGGAGAATGGAAATGTTGGTGCGGAACTCAATCCATGATATTCGGAACATTCTTCTCCAGCACCACATTTCAAGTGCATCGATCTTTCGACTCTCGCTCTCTCTCAGTGTCCAAGTCTCCGCGGCGTATAGAAATACAGGAAACACTAGGGATCTGACAAGTCGAATCTTCGTTGCCTTTGTGATGTTTCGGATTCGCCAGACTTGCTTAAGCTTATCCATAGCTGATCTCGCTATTGCAATCCGTCTTTTTATTTCGTCTACACAGCTCCCATTATTGGATATTAGGGAACCAAGGTAAACGTATGATTGTACGACGTTGCGGTTCACAATGTGAGTGACCTCCGGCGAATTGTTATCTTGGCTATATTTGGTCTTGCTGCAGTTAACTCTTAAGCCAAAATGAGGACTTACTTCTTCCATTTTTCTCAAGAGCTGTTCCATATGGCTTTTACAGGAAGCAAACAGTTTAGTATCGTCAGCGTACCGTAAGTTAGAAATCGTAGCTCCTCCAATAGAAACTCCATCGCTCCAGTTCTCAAGGGTTATTTGCATGATAATTTCAGTATAATATCGACGTCACGTCAGTCACGTCTTATTATTAGCGTGGCACATACAGAAAATGTGTTTTCCCCTCGTCTGTCTCAACCTCACTGACTACAGGTGCATTATTAACAAACTAATGCTACAGCCGGGGTGAGGAGTGCGGGGTAAAGGCCGTAGAACTAGTGTGTGCATTGGTCGTTGTTTATCTTCTTATCGCTACCTACCAGAGCGGCGGGCAGCGGCGAAAACAAAAGGGTTGAAATGAAATGTCTGACCCGTTCGATATGCATTTAAAAAATAAAGTTTCGAGATTGAAGTGTAAAATAAGCGAGGGCTATTTATTCGATGATAATAGAAACAGTCATAAGTGCCATAACGCTTTAACTCTTATGTTAGGGTTTCGGTCGTAACATAATTTTTAAAATTTGACTTAACTTTTACATTTTTTTATATATTTTTTGATTTCGGGTAAAACCCGGGTATGAGATGAAAACCCGGGTTTTACCCGACCCCAAATATTGCCGGGTACCCGGGTACCCGGGTTTTCGGGTACCCGGGTTGCATTCCCTAATATTTATAAGTCTGCAACTGTAATTTGAATGATTTACTCATTTTCTTCTTTCTTAAGCTAGTTATACAGGCTGCTTACTTACTTACTTACTTACTTACTGTACGCTTTGATATTCGTTAAATTGCATAGATTACATGGGACATACATAGAAGTTGCCTGATACATGGGCCTAAGTTTTAGTTAAAAAAAAATTATTCGTTTTCTTACATAATAAATGAAATGGTACCTAAATGTGAGAGAACCTTAGGAATAACATAAAAGTTAATCTCACACGGCACATGTCAAAATAAGTAACATTAGGATGTAATAAGGGTTGCAATACACTTGTTCAGTCAATACACAATTTTTTCTATGAAGTAATTCAATAACAGTTAAGACACTACTTTTTTAGTTAAATAAGCTTCCCTTAACCCATCGTATGCTCCGAGCACGGGGCCGTGTACGGGAAACCTATAAGAAAAAAATATTCGCCGCACACGAGGGGTTAAATAGAACGCAAATCAAAAAGAACACCCGGTACAAGTATTTTGTAAATAAAGACAAGAAAAAAAATCTAACTAAGTGCTTGAAATGACGGTAATAAAATTTTGTTAATATACGCGATATAATAGTTTTATTTCATGAGTAATAATTGCGGTAGCTGAATAAAATAATACCTCAAAAGCATGCGGACTGAGTTTAGAAGTGAGCTTGTTGTAGCTCAGATCCAACACCCTCATTTCCTGTAGATCCCTAAAACTGGCGTTGTCGATATTCTCAATCTTGTTGTTGGACAGATTCAGCTCTTCGATCGGAAGGTCTGCTATGGCGGTGATGTTGGCGATCACATTGTCGCTGAGATCGACAATTGTGGGTTTGTAGTCGGTTAGATCTGTAAATGAATACGTGAATTTAAAGTTAGGTTACACAATATTGCCAGCAAATACTTAAATTAAATGAGGTGTATTTTGTGGACCCACTGATCCGTATCTGTGTGAGTGAAAATCATGAAAGTTTAATCAATATTTTTTCTTTTGACAAACACATCTGACTAAGTAACAAATACCTACTTAAAACAAAGCTCGTATTATAATTCTGATTCGATACTGACATACGACGTTGCTAAGAGCAGTGACAGTACCTATTTAAAGTAAGTTTCGGTTGATTTAAGCTTTCATGATTTTCTCATCATTGATTTGCAAATTGATTACAGCGCCCTCAATAAATTGAACGCAACGGAGAGTTGTGGAGACGTCTTTGAGTGGATTTAGGTTGTTTAAGTACATTTACAACAGATGTCGCTATTGATAAGTTTCACAATACCATAGACTGAATTCGCTCTGATTGACGGGAGGTCATTTAGTGTAATGGGAAGCACGTTGGACCGGTAATCCTAAGGATCCAGGTTTTAATCCCGTGACAACCAGAGTCTTTCGCAGTTGATTTTGTCTATGGTAAGCACATCTGTTACAACATAGTGGAATAAATGAATATTGTTACTGGTAATTAGCTACTTACTCCCCCATTCCTCCAGAGTGAAGAAAGTGCCCAGCTCCTGGTCCTTACAGTCAACCTTCCCGTCTTTGCACACACACACGCGACAGATGCCCGTCTCCTTGGCAACAGCGTTGTCTGATGTGTCTGATGCTGCATCTGGAATGGTCATTTAATATAAATAAATAAATATCTTGGGACCTCTTACACAAATCGACCTAGTCCCACGGTAAGCTTTAAGGCTTGTGATGTGGGTACCCTGGCGGCGATATATATAATAGATAGATACATATGTATAGATACTTAAATACTTGTAGACAGGCATGACCAAGGAACAAATATTTGTAATAAATAAATACAGAAATAATGCCCTCGCTGGGATTCGAACCCGTAACCTCCAGCTTCGTAGGCAGGGTCACTACCAACTAGGTTACGGAGGCTGACAAACATGTTTTATTTTATATAAACTTTATTGACTAAAGTCTAATGTACAAAAGGAAAACTTAACGTCATGAGGCATTCTCTACCTTTCAACCTTAAAGCAAAGCAGAAAGATTGTGGGCGGTGCCACATATACATAAACAAAGTACTAAACTGACGCGAAGTTATATTAATCGTTTGCTATTTTTACAAGAATTTGTAACTAAAACAACTGAAAAACTACACATATACACAATGACACACTGACAGGCAACCAAGATTAATTCGTTTTGCTACTCGATGACAGATGGCGCAGAAATAGAAGTTGTGAAAACAATTCACTTCATTTACGAGATTTGTTCAACTACTCGGCGATAGATGACGCTATTAGTGAAACTTTTCGATACAAAATATATGTTCATTTGATTTTTATTTTTAACATTGAATAATATAGAGATACTACACGTATATTGTTCCTCTTTCTTGTATTATTTCTCGGATAAACGTATTATTCTTGACTTTTACTTAAACGACACGATAAAAAAATTATATCGCGTTAAATGTCCATGTTTATATATTATATGGTCGCAGCCTATAATGAAGTTTACAATGCATATGCTCAGAAAATGCTCTTTTTAAGTGTATACCTTATTCAGAGAAAGTGATACTTCTCCCCACGCTTACTGAAATAAATTTTCATAGTACTTTTCCGCAGGGCCTGGTTCGGGTTTTCCACCCATAATGCATAGTAAAATGTTGTAATAATACACATGTTGAAGTTGAAATGTAGGCTTTTTTCTATGTACTTTCATAGTCACCGACGCTCGTCCCAAAGAAGCCTGCTTTCCACACTTGTATCATAAATAACTATTTTCTTTATAATAACCAGAACCCGGAAAATCCATAGAAAAACAAATTGCTGTCGCAATCAAACTAGGGTGAGACACATTTGTTTATCGATATCGAGTAAGTCATGTCTAAAAAAAGTTAAAGCGATAGGTACTGTGTTTAGGTACCTACATTATTTTATAATCATTTAAGCCAAACGCAATAATAGTAGTAAGCTATGGATTTGTTTTATGTGTATTATTTCATTCTTAAATGCAACGTAACTTATATCTCATAATATTAAGCAATAACCCTTCCATTTTGGCTTGGCCGTAGTCGTGTGACAAATGGTAATCAATCTCATTGAAAATTCAGAAAATTAATACACCAAAAGACATTGAATGTCATTATTGTAATTTAATTGCGTATGACAACGACAAAATATATGTTGTGTCTCTGTTAATGACAAAATTTAAATTAATTATATTTGTATCCTAAAACGCTTTGAAACGAACGTGGTTGATGTATAAACAAACTCACTCGATATCGATAATAAAATGTTTCTCACCCTAGTTCTATTGCGACAGTCTTTTGTTTTGCTATGAATTTTCCGGGTTCTGGTAATAAAATAACTCACCTTGACAGTTGGCCCCAATAAGAAAAACCGCCAAAACCAAACAGGATGCGTATCGGCCCATTTTCCTAAAACACAAATAATGTATGACTTCAATCCTGAATCATATAGGCTATCAGTATAGATAACCATAATCAGTTACCTACCTACATTATCTGTACGGAGAAATACAATGACAATTTAACGAATACTTGATTTTAAAATACCTTTAGGTCATGTTAAGCATAGCTTACGTCAGTCAGTTATACAGAAAAGTACACCGTCGTAAAAGTATCACCGTCTAGCCTCATATCTTCGCCTAGGATAGCTATCTTCGCCTAATGGGAAAAGTTGAAATTCCCTCTATATTTTTAGGGCAGAACATCACGTAGTTTGCTACGTAGGTAGGTATACTTTATTTACTTGCTATTTAGTCATTTTCTGAACACCCTACCCTAATTCAAATTCAAAACTTATATATTGCCAAAAAAAACATGATAATCGATATAGTTACAAGAAGAGTAAACAATTTGCTTAAACTAATATTAATACGAAAACATCAACCTTTTTACAGTAGGCGAAGATACAAGACTCGACGGTATACCTAATACCTATAGAGTAGATCTACGAGTAATACGGGTGAACCATTTAGAATTTTATTTTTATGTTATTAATTTTGGGCAACAACATTTATTTTTTTATTCGGTTTTTCGGTTTTCCAACTAAGTAGTTTTTTAAATTTCTAGCACTTTCATATATTTTTTGTTTTCTTTATGTTTTTTTCGTTTTTTAAATAAAAAAATAAGTGCCTTAACAACTTATTTAAGATAATTTTAACCAGTGGCGGGTACTGCCGGATTAAGGATAGCTTTTAATTGGAGATACAAATAGTGACTGTGGTCTAGAACTAGAATAAAGTAACCAACACAATGTTATAAACCATAGTTACAACAATTAATACTCACATGATAAATATATACTTTCTAAAGTAAGACGCTATTTTCAGTTTAAATTGAACTCTAATACGAATCCGACATAATTCAGTATACAAATATTATTGCAATATCATTCACTATCTTATCAAAAAACTTATTGATTTAAGTACTTATAACTGTACATAACAAAAACTATATACCAAGGACAATTTACAAATAAACGTAAAAACAATTATTACGATAGACAGTAACCCACCTTTATAAAAAGCTAGCACAAAATATCATTAAAAAATCACAAAAACACCTTAGCACAAAAAACGTGCTATGCACTTGTAACCACATAGGACACTAACAATATGGCGGCTATCTTATCTGTTATCATTGGGCAAGTCTTATCATTGAAGAGGTGAGAAGTATAACTACGTATATGCATTTTGCAGATACAAAATTCCCAGCAGAGTTGTTATCATACTCGTATGCGACCGGGTTACAGCAGAGACGTATAATTAACCTAACCTAACAGAAGTAGCATATGTATGGTCGAGGAAATTGAATGTTTAACAGTTTCTGGCTCAATTTACATTGGACGTGCTTAGTACATAACATATAACACAACTGAAGTAACTAGAACCGCAAAGTGCTAAACATTCAATTTCCTCAGGTTGCTTAGACAAGTTGCCAATCGCTAACGCTTAATCGTCAATCGTAAACAAAGGCAACTACCTGTATTTGTCGCACAAATATGCAAGGGTGGCAGAGAGAGAAAACTACGATACGCTACTAAGCGCTAGCGATTGGCAACTTGGCTAAGCATCCTGGTACCCTGCGCTTCTCCCGTCTGAAAGCGGCCACCAATCCGTTAGTATTTTGATCCACAGTATATCCTGCCGAACTCTACTTCAGTTTGGTAATAACTCTTGTATAACAGCGAATAAAGGAATATACAATAAACAATAACGAGAAACGACACTTCCAAGTATATATTATCAGTATTGAACAATGGATTGTCAAGACTTACTCATTGTATATCGTAAGTCAACATAAACAGGTGGGATCCCAAATGTAGGTATGCTGAAAGATATCTTAAGGTGCATGCAGACCAAAAGAGCATTCGCAGTTCTATCCCCTACTCTACGAAATCAACGAATCACGTTTCGTGTAACGATCGAATTTCGTAGAGTAGGGGGATAGAACAGCGAATGCTCTTTTGGTCTGCATGCACCAAAGGCTTATTAAAAGGTATCATCAAACAAAATAAAATTATATCTACTTATTCTATTTCCCACAATATGAATCCAAAACATTTTTTTTGTGGACGGTAGGAGACTAAAACTTATTTTTCAGTAGTTTGCTAGAGCCAGATGGTAAATTTTTTGTCAGGTTGAAACATTGGAAGGCCAGCTGTATTGAAAAACCTCGTACGATAGATACACGAGCGAAAAGGAAATTCGTAACACGTGTCGATTTAAAACACGACCGAAAATCACTACTCGCTTCGAACTTCATTTTTTCCGCACTTGTAATGTACTATTTTAAAATCATTTATTCTGCCGTATTGAATACGGAAGTGATTAATTTCCAAGATTCCATGATTTTATTTCAGCATAATATTCTGATTATTCTTCCGGAATATCGCTTAAGAGACCACTTCAAAAACACTTCCTGCATTTAAGAGTCAACTCCTAAAGCTTGTTTAAAAAACTTAATGACATGTCAAGAAAACCACGCGTCTTACAATAGTAAAATGACAGGATATCCTAAACAATAGCACGAACAAGCAACTTGAGTGGCGACACGCGCCGCCACGTGGCGAGTAGCGGAACTAAATCCTTCAGAGAACAAAACATAACCTCAAAATCGTAAGGAATTAAAATCTGCCAAATAGCTTACTGTTTTAGACATTAAGCTAGTCGATTAAAGTTGAAATTACGTTGGTTTTTATATTGTAGATGATTCTTTATAGACCTTTTGTGTGTTTAGGAGATAAAAGCTTAAAGTCAAATATATTGTTATAGTTTAAGTCGAAGTGTTACGGTTCATAATAGATTGTTATATTGCAGTTAATGCACTTTGTTTCTAGATGTTTTTTTGTTGTAATCCGTAATTCTATCTAGAATTAGGGGGTTGTATCAGATTTGACTCCTTGTTTAGCTTTTGTTGACGAAATATTGTTTAGCTATTGTAAAAAACGCGCTAAATAGATTTACGATTGCTAAAAGTTGATGTATTTTATAGGGTTATGTAGCCAATTATAGTTTTGTCTTGTTTGGTCGTCCGCCCGCGGCTATGTTTAGGTAGGTACTACAAAAAAGCTGACATTTGGTATTAGCTAAAAGTTAAAGAAAAAAATGTAAAGAAATATGGCTTAATTGGCTGACGATCCGTAGCATTTTTTGACGTCTTTGACACATATCGTGGAACACGTTCGCAGATAATATATTTTTATTTTCGAACCGCGATTAGAATGAGATTCGAAAGTACTGCTGACACAACAGTGTATTAAGTCAATCTGGGATATATTCATGGTTATATTCAAATATTCATAGTTTAAGTGCAGAGAGTTACAGAAAATATATTAATAAATTAATGACTACATCTATAATCAACTCTTTCCTTGGTAAAGTTGTATCATTTATTCTGTCAACAGTACTTTCGAATCCCCTTCTGATTCCGGTTTGATTATACGTTAATAGGTACTAATAAATATCAATAACTTTAACAAAAAATGCGTATAAACGCATTAGGAGGTAAATGCCCATAATCGCCACGCTGGGCAAGCGGATTGGCGATCGCAGTAATGTGTCCACTATGATGACGCTGCTGCCCATCATCAATCTTTTATCAACTAGTGGTCAGTGACACTTCAATCCCTTAGTCGACTCTTACGACACCCCGCAGGAGGAGTTGGGGTGGTGACAAATGTATTCTTACTGCCGTGTGCGGCGTGCGGCGGCTACTTTAAGATTAGTTTTACTTATTTTTAGATTTACTTTTTAAGTTATAATAGATAAGTATTCTTTTTTAAATTTGATAAAAATAGTTTAAAATTGAACAAGAATTGCAACCTATAGCGGTGTATCTCAATGAATTTATAAGGGGGTTAAAGCGCAACTCGACTAATTAGCGTTTCTCACACACTTAACACTTGCACTGATGAACGATAGCTCACGTTCTGACTCTGTTGTGTCAACACATCACCGGGAGGGTTAATTATGGAACAGCACGATTGCGCTTTTACTTGGGTAAACGTAGGGTTGAAATAACCCTTCAAATTATCTGTATTAGCACTTGAATGATTTTTTATAAGCTTGTTCAATCATGCTGTTTATCAACTCATAATTTAGTGTACCGAGAATTTTGCTTACTACACTAAAAATGTTCTTTGTGGAGGGTTGGCTTTATACAGGGTGTTTTTTATATTTCCGTTAAATTGGACAGGTTATACTTGGGATATTAATAGAAGTTGCCTGGTATTATCGGCATTTATTAAGATAGAAATTGATTCTTTTTGACCTAAATAAGCTACCCTTTAATTTTTTTAAGATTTCTGGAGCAGCAATGTAGGTACGAACAAATATAGCAGCATATATAGTTTAAAAAAATAGCTGTTAATGAGCGTTTAACTTGAGTATGTTGCTCTACATTGCGCTCCGATTTATTTTGTATGGATATATTGTTGCTCTAACTTTAAGTAAAAGTTATCTAAATGTACTTATTATGTCCTAAACTAACACCCGTTTTAAGAGCTTCGCCCGTATTAGACTTACACCCTGTAGAGATTTTCGCGACAGTTTAAATTTTACAAGCGATCTAATCATGACAAAAACCATATATGCATGACTTTTAAGGTATGTGTTATGCCTTCTTTACTCAATTGTGAAACACAATATTCTTCAAAACACTTTTTTATAAGTTCTCATGGAAACACTCAATGAGAACTTCTTAAATTCTTATGAAAATTTTCAAAACGAGTATATTCCCGCACTTTTGGGGTAAGTAATATAACGTATACGAACTAATGCTATATAAATCATAACGTATAAATTCAGTTTGTATAAATTTATAATGCCTAACGTGTAATAAATATAACGTTTAAAAGGTATAATTATTAAATGAATAATTGTAAAATGTATAATGAACGTAACATATAATATCGTTTACGATAACGATTAATTAGTATAAAATTGAAATAATCTAATATACAAAACAACTATCTTACACAAAATATAAGCGCTTACGATTTTTTAATAATTAAAGTATAGAATTATCATTATATTTAATTTGAATTGATTTACTATTTATCCGTATATTAAGCCGTATCCGTATAGGAAGCGATTTAGACCTGTGAACCGGTCGACGAAGCCCCGCTGCGCGGGGCTTCTATTTCTGCTCTAAGGGATAAAAGGTACCTAACGAACCTATCCAGGTTAGAGTAGGAGAGGTACAAGTTTGTTATTTTTTAATGCGGGGGGTAATATTACTTACCTTTTCAATCCGTTCTAGCCTCGAAACCTAACCAATCCAAGTCGGTTTTACCCTGATTTATTACTTGGATCGGTTAGGTTTCGAGGCTAGAACGGATTGAAAAGATAAGTAATATTACGTATACATTTTTATAGAACTTAACCTAACTTACTTTTTTGGCAGTTATATTTATATCGTTATATCAGATGTTAGTATATGTTTTAACTTTTATACCTTTATATTGATATGTGAAACGGAATTCGTTAATATGTACGTTAGACTAAACAACGGTATATATTATTAACGTTATATTATTTTTGTATTATACTATTTGGAAATAGATATTTAATACATTATACCTAACGTTAGTATACGTTATGAACGTTTGTAAAGTGTAATTATACTAAAAGTGCGTATTCATTATGATACGCACCCGCACTTTTGAGAATGTTCTGCAACTTGTACAATTCCTACGTGTGAGCACATTTGACCAAAACACTGGAGCTCCATAACCCGAAAGTCCTCTCAACCGAGCGTATACATCATAGCCGGAAAGTACGTGAAGCTATTGAAATTAAGAAACATCGGAATTTTAATCAAAATGAGGGGCAAGGAATCTCGTCCGCGTGGAATCCCGTGGCTTACAAATGTAACGTGGTGAAACATCCATTTTAAAGCCATTGGATGTTGTGAGTGTTGTGTGTAGGCCTAGTGATAACCCTAGCCTAGAAGTAAATAATCAAGATCAAGTGCGGGTAGTTCGAAAACCCCGTGCAGCTTGAAGGTGTTGACACATTTTCTCGCCAGTCTGCCTGCGACCACAGCTGTAACGTCATGCCCGAAACGTCAGAATATTATTAAAAGTAAGTTCACGCTTAAGACCCGTTTTTCTTTAAAATATAAGTACATGATGTTTGTAAATAAAATCTGAAACTAATTTTGCTCACGACCAAATAGTTCACAAAGCGCCCCCAAGCAAATTAGGTTTACACCCAATTTCCTTTCACACATCTCCGCAATAATTACGCAACCTCTTATCTGCCACACTTATTTGATGCGAAAAACACCCGTATTTACAGTGAAATAAAAGGTCACATTCCTATGAATTTATTTCTTTAGATCCGAGGAGTAATTATAGCGACGATATTAGGCCTACCACTAATATTGGACATTTCGAGCATTGTCTCTGTCACCCCAATGCATCTATAATAGGAGTGATAGGGACAGACGCTCGAAGGCCATCAACAATGTAACAAATTGTCCGTGGGAGCTTGTAACAAACGGTTTGTGTTCAAATAATTGACACGTGTCTGTAATTCTGTATTTTGTTTAACCTAATTTATTGCGTAATTGAGCTTTGAAAAAAAATGTGGAGGCAAAATATAATTACAATAGAAACTCGATTATTCGCAGGGTCCATTGTAAAAAAAAATGTACAAAAATTAAAACAAAAATCACGATCGATCGCTTCAATTGTGTTAAAAAATCACATTCGTGACTTTTTGTATGAGCGTGTTTAGAATAAAGGTGCATGCAGACCAAAAGAGCATTCGCTGTTCTATCCCCCTACTCTACGAAATTCGATCGTTACACGAAACGTGATTAATTGATTTCGCATGTAAAAACCATCTTGTAATTTACCATGGTGCAATAAAGAAAGAATAAAGAGTGGGGGATAGAACAGCGAATGCTCTTTTGGCCTGCATGCACCTTAAGCGGCACGTGTTCGCAGATAGCATAATTATTTTGGTACTTTACACAGTTTTGATGGATACTGCAATTACGTGTTGTGAATTACAATGGGAGACACAGTATTGCTAAAATAGCTGTAGTAAAAATTTGAAATCCATGCCTTTCGGCAAAAACTCTTTATGAAAAAACGTACATGATGCAAAGTTTTTTCATCGCTAGTACAAAGGCCTATGCCTAGACTATCTACAGTGTGTGGCCTTTAACACGGGAGAAAAATGAAATGAGTGACTCCTTAGACTATCGGCAATAATCCTGTAAAGGTCCCGGTGTTTCAAAGTGGTTAAGTTCGGAGATATTGTCATTCAAAGCTATGGACCTTTAGTACTAGATCTTGGCATCACGATGTCGTAGCTTGTCAGTCGCAAGACATCTTGATAGTATACCAGGTACGAAGTCATAACAATAATTTTGTTTTTATTTTTACACTAATTTGTTTCGGTTAAAAAAAAATGTACATTTTTCAATGATTAAAAAATGATAAGTTATTGATAACTTTCAATTCAAGTAAATGAAACCATAATAATGAAAAATACATGAACAAAAAATTACAAAAAAAAGTTTTTTTTTTAATTACAATATGTGGATAATGATTGTTGATCAGCTTATTAATCATCATCATCATCAGCCTATGTTAATCCACTGCTGGACGTAGGCCTCTCCTATTAACTATGCGTATAGGAGGTAAATGCCCGTAATCGCCACGCTGGGCAAGCGGATTGGTGATCGCAGTAATGTGTCCACTATGATGACGCTGCCCATCATCAATCTTTTATCAAATAATGGTCAGTGACACTTGAATCCTTTAGTCGACACTTACGACACCCGCAGAAGGAGTTGGGGTGGTGACAAATGTATTCTTATACATAATGTATACCATGTGATTCTGTCAAAGGAAACTTTGGGAATAATAATTTGGGAAGTGATTAATATACCATAACATTTTTAGGCCACATTAGTAAACCGAGTATCTGGCATGCTTTATTTTGGCCGCATATTCTACGGCAGACCAACTAATATAAAGGGTCTCTAATAAGTTCTGATGAAATTGAGCTGCAACGTAATTCAATTTATTAGAATCCACGGCACCCTACACCCGCGAACAAAGCAATTTTGCCGTTTCGACAATTATATTCAATTTGCGAATGCTATGATGAAAATATTGATTTCTGACACTGAAATATGCTCCAACAATATCAAGGGACATTCTTTGACACTTATACAGGGTAAGCTCGGAGACCTGGATGCTTAGCCAAGTTGCCAATCGCTAACGCTTAGTAGCGTATCGTAGTTTTTTTTCCTCTCTATCACTGTTTCATATTAGTGCGACAAAAACAGTTAGCTGCCTTTCGTTTACGATTGACGATTAAGCGTTAGCGATTAGCAACTTGTATAAGCACCCTGATCAGTTTTACATTTTTTAACTCCACTAAACACTAGCAACTAAATGCCCTGGTTAAAACAGACAACTTTTTTTGTCATTTATTTTTCTTATAATGGTGGATGTTAAATAGGCTTATCGAGATTTTTTAATAAGAAAATTGCAATCTCTCTTTGCATCCAGATTGTGTTTAAAAAACGAATAATTTTTGATTTAAAAATTAAATCTACTGAAATCATAAATATTAAGTAGTTTGACCTACTTGGGAAAAAAAATGCAAATCAAAATATTTAGTAAAAAAAAATATTTGTAAAAAAAAGTATTATAATTTCCATATAATTTCCGGATTTCCTCTTTTGTTACCGCCATACAAATTCTATGGAAAATGGTAACAAAATAGGATAAAAATTCATAAAACATTGTTTGTTCCCATTGGAAAGAAATCGAAAGAGCTCGTGGTTATGAGTAGAAATAACCCATATTTACCCGTCAATTCAAAATTACGATATACTCAACCTGAGTATGTTTTTTTATTTTGTACTATAATCGTAATTTTGAATTGACGGGGAAATATGGTACGGATAAATATTGGAAACATTCCAGTAGGTAATCCGACGTAAAGTTCATTTTACTACTCACTTATAAAAAAAAGTTTGTCCGCGCTAGCAGATTCTAAAAGTACCCTTCCAGTAATGAGCGTGTGCCTTATCTCAGAGCCCCGAACAAAACGTAGTGGAGAAACACTTCAATTAGCTGTTTATCAGGTAAGGACTTACTTTTAACGTACAAACCAGAAAACAATTTAAATTTACCCATTTTATACAAGTTTTTGTTTACTAAAGTAAACTGTCTCGTTGACTGTAATCAAATCAAAATTTGCGAAGATACGCACTCCTGTGTAAAAAAAGAGACACGGCGATACTCGCCCAGCGGTGATAGTTGATAGCTGGGCAAGTGTCGCCGTGTCTCTTTTATTTACACGGGAGTGCGTATCTTTTGTTCGTGTTTATAGCCGATAGTAAAAACGTCGGAATGAAGTTATAAGTAGTTAATAAATATACGCGAGTTTATCCGTTTTCATAGTTTTATTTCGGTTGATTCATTTTATCTTATTTATAAAGCACATACGTGAGAAGAAATACATAACACATCAAACAATAAAATTAACGAACAACTTAACGGAGCTCGATTTTGTAACCAGCATTACGTAGTTTCGTATTATAATTGACGGTTACAAAATGGATTTTTTCTAAAAGAATACTTTACATATACAGAGAATAAATATTTGTGACTAATACATAAATAATATCCTCGCCGGGATTGGAACCCGGAACCTCCAGATTCGTAGGCACAAATAAACTCCGAAAGTGACCATGTTTGCTTAAAAAATAATTTGTTTCTCCACTAAGAATTGTTTGTCCCTTTCAATCTTATAGACATTTTGATAAGATCGACAAGGACAAACAACACTTAGCGGCTTGCTAAGTTAAGAGACATTTATGAATAGGTATAGGCACAGAATTAGATTTGGATAGAAGAAACAAGTTCATTCATTTGTATGGCGGCCGAGCGTGTCAGATTTTGTACTGAAGTTGTTACTTGCCTATGATTTTAAATGCGTCTCAAGCCCTTGAGTATTCACATTTTTTTGTGTTGTTGCAATTAATATTACTTAAGGAGGCATTATTAATGTTTTTGTTCAGTTCAACTTACAAAATTTGCAAGCTGCAATTAAAGACGGACAACTCAGTAGACTTTACTGAGTTCATTTGACACGCTAAGTAGATACGTTTTCTTGATCTATGGTATATATGACATCTGTGCAGCTGTGGGTATCGGCCTGTCACTCTCAGTAAAAATGCAAGCAAACCCGCGCGTATCCATAGTACCCCGTAACCGTTAACAATACGACAAACGGTGCAAAGTGACCCCTTAATCTGCGTCTTTTGATCCTTAAATACTGCGCTCCGATTGGCTGATACGTCGTCGGGGTGAAAATGGCGCGTTCTGATTGGTTGCTGCGCGAGACCACGCCCCATGGATGGATTAGGTAGGTGTATGTAGGGATGGCTAGTCTTGATGGTTGAGAGTAATTGATTTGTTGTTTTGGTAGTTAGCGTTGAATACTTGTTATCAGAATTAAAGGATTCTTTTTATGCATTGTAGTGGTTCTTTGTAGGTATTTCATTTCAGAGCATAAGTTTGTACATTTGGATGACGTCTTCGATACTGATAAAAAATGGTAGGCTGGTAGAGTCAATAATGCTGAGCAAGATCCACCACTTTTCCTAATATGTCAGTATGAAACATTCCTTTTTGTTACCAAAAATGTATAGGAATCTGGTAACAAACAAGGAAACTTCCATACAAACTATCTGCTAGTTGGTTAATCTGGGTCAATTAAATTTCTTCGTGCGGTTTACTTTTTTAGTGCATAATTAATGATTGAGCAATTTGTGGCCTACGGGAACTTCATTACTTATGTATAGCATTGTAACAAGGAGAAGTTTCATAATTTGCGGAACTTGCATAGAGAATGTTCTCGGGATACTCAATTTAACAAATAACCTAATCAAGCTAAGACAGTACTAGATACATGCCTTATGAGTTATATTTACTGCCTTGTTTAGGTACTTATTTACGATTTTAAATAATTATTTATAACACATTTTTATAAGTTCTCATGGAAATATTCTCTATGAGAACTTAAAATTCTCATGAAAATTCTCGGAATTTCCGAGTATATTCCAGCAATTTTGACAATGTTCTGCAACTTGTGCATTCCTACTTATATATTATGGACTATATCTATTCTTTACGCCACGTTCGAAAATCTCAAAATGAGAGGATTTTTTAAATAATATGAATGTGACTCAATTGACAAACTCTTATTTCATACAGATTTAGGAACAACTATTGTATGTCTGCTGTGTTACGATTAATATTAAAAGGCAAAATATAAGTTAACAATCTACATATGACATTGGCTACTTTATTTATATGTCATGTAAATTATTTATTTACCAAATAGAAAATACGTTTTTATTAGGAATTATTGAAAATTTCCGTGAAATTGCAATTTACATCCCGCACGAATAAAATTGATTCACCCATCTAACTAAAGGTACGGAGGCTAACAAATATGCATGACTTCAA
>JALPQI010013861.1:0-38859 GCA_025490895.1 Thaumatotibia leucotreta | reverse complement strand
TAAGTGTCTAAAAATAAAGTTTTTTAGATTGGAGCCCATTCAAATATATTTTGAACTAACTAAATTTCTAATGAATTAGTTAGGCGCGGAATAATTGTTTTATAATTCTAAATTCTTCCACAGGGCGTGATGCTGGGCAACGCAATGGTAGACCCGGCAGAAATTTCTCACATAGCTGACTCATTCGAGTACTTTGGATTAATAGACCATACCCAAATGGAAATCATTAAACCACTCGTGGAAGGTTTTCAAGAAGACATCGCCCTGAATAGGAGCGCACCAGCTAAGATGGTAGGTTGTGTACTAAAAATCTGTATTAAATTAGCCCATTGACTACTGTAGCTCAGTCGGTAGCGACCCTGCCTGAGGTCCTGGGTTCAAGTCCCGGCCAGGGCATTTGTGTGTGTTAATCACAAATGTGTGACTTGGTCATGGTTGTTTTCTATGTATTTAAGTATTTTTATCTATATCGTCGCTTAGTACCCACACCCACAACACAAGCCTGAATTAAGCATAGTCCCAGGTTGATTTTTGGTGATGTATGTATTTATTTAATGAATAACCTTTATCTTTCTCTCTGTTTGGCCCCAAGGTTGACTGGTAGAGAATGCCTTATGGCATTAATTTCGCTTTTTGTACTATTTATTTGTGAAATAAAGTTGAAATAAAATAAATAAATAATAACTGTGCCCAGGTATAGGCATCTTGTTATGATTATGATTCGATCCTGATAGGTGGATTATCGCAGCCATAAAATAGGCAGACCGATCTACAAAACAGATGTTTGGATACTGGACGCCTGCAATTCACTTATTGGCACCAACAGCAACACTATTTTTTTACACTCAAAATCAGTGATGATGATAATTGGATACGTTTTGAATCTGTTACTAATATCTAATATTAAAAGAAACGTTTCTTCTAGATAACTGAGGGTTGATATTTGACTTTCGAGCGCTTGAGTACTTGAGTAGATGCCTGAAAAACAAAAAAACATTTTGTAATATTACTTAGCTTCAATTATCTCTGTGGTCTCATAATTTTATGAATGTTGCTTAATACTGATTACAGAAATGGGTCAGCCTTGTATCAGCTCTCCTCCTAATGTCCCATCAAAAGCACGCCTACAACTTCCTCCGCGACGTGGTCTCCGGAGGCAAATACTCGGATCTGCTGGATAAGTCAGACGTGAAGAGGGCCCTGCATGTTGGAGACATTCGGTTCAGTCGTGTGAATGTTACGGTGAACATCGAGTTGGCCCCGGAATTCTTGAGCAGCACGAAACCGATGTTGGAGGAGTTGTTGGATTACTACAGGGTGCTGGTATATTGGTGAGTAGACGTAGATGGGCCATTTTTTTCAAAGGTTGTCTTCTTCACAATTTTTGGAACATAGGTATTTTCAAAATTTATTAAAAAGTGATAATTGAATAGAAAAAAAATCTTAGGACAAAATTTTTCTCCTTTTAGGATAGAAGCTCGAGAAAAAAAGTGAAAAGAATTCACATAAGGGTACAAAGCAGAGCTACTTTTTTTCTTGCCCTGCCCAATTTTAACCTCGCTCCACGTTACCTAACCCTTTTTCAGGGAACTAACAGGATTTCCCAATAAAAGCACTTACTGCAAACTAGTCACTTAAATACATAACCCTCATATCCAATCTAATTTTAACCTTAAATTGAAATGATAATTTTCGAATGCTATTTACAGGTGCCCTTACTTATATCTTCTTGAACTTGAAATTCAACCTTTTTAATTCCAGTGGGCAGCTAGATCAGATGCTGCCGTGCCTGCAGACCTCGAAGCACTACCGTACGTGGAAGTGGAACGGCACTGAAGAATTCCTGCAAGCCGTCCGCTATCCCTTCCTGTTTAAGGGCAGAAACGCTGGGTATATATCTAAGTTTAAGAAGGTAGAAATGGTAGCATAGAATTTAAATACCCAATGAAAGAAGTGGCCTGAGGTGGTTCCATTTTTGTCGTCACTTTCGCAGTCGTACGCTTGTTAGTAGACCGTTACTACAACGCCAAAAAATGGTAAACACCGGACCATAATAATTAGCCGGGTGCGCCAAAGTATTTATAAAATTGCAACTTAGATTATTGGAACTCCGAAAATTTTTCTTATACAATTTAACTTCATAATGATCGGTATTTAGAATAATCTTTGTTCATAATTATCATCACATAGAATAATTTATATTCATAATATTGTTTTTCATACATATTTTTAGTACTAACTTTTATGTTTATATAATTTTTCACTATACTTATTTTATGCTATATATTCTAATGTTATAGGTATTTATTTTTATCTGTACTGGTTTTATGTATGAATTATTTTTGTTTAATTAAATATAAATCGTACTATTACTGTAAACTAGCTACCTGCACAAATCAGGTTGTGGCAGAGTAGGTACTGTACTAAACGGGTTTCCTCTAAACTTTTTTTGTCCGAAACGCTTAGGACATAACAGACTTGGTATAATCTATTTTGGCATCAACTTAATGAGACAGAAACATTACTTGGCTTAAATAACAATATTTCGAATATTATTTTGTCCGAAACTATCTTGGCATATCATTAATTACGCCGAGTGTTATAAGACAGAAATTAGATTTGCATTTTTTTTTAGGCATGTAGCCACATGTTCGAAACTTGCCTTTTTCGTCAGGCAGAATTTGCTGTGAGGGTGAAAATTTCTGCAGTGTGCGAGCGAAGCGAGCGAACAAAACCTTCCGGGGCAGATCCGACTCGGATAGGTTAGGTTAGAAGATTAAGGTGGGAGCAAAGCTCCCGCCTTAGTCTTCGAGGTTATTTTTTTTAGCAACCTAGAAAGTACTCGGCTCAGTAACACAGTAAGTAACGTACAGAATATTACTACTACCTCGATTATATTGAGAGGTTGTAATTATTCCTTCTCTGTTATGCTAAAACAAACTATGCCGATACTTTTTATGCACATCCAGATTATGCCTCATCATAAATAGGAGCATCGAAATTATGCTCGAATAATATTCGAACAACTCGAAATCTGCCACAAAGAAATATGCTAAAGTTGAGTATGCCACAACAGTTTCTGCACAAAGCCCATTATGACTACATACAAAAAAAAAAAGTTATAGTTTATGTTATTCATAAAAGAATTATACCACAACAGAGTGAACCTAATGGGAAAATGTTTATAAATAAACAATTTATTTCAAATAACTTTATGAGTAAAGATTAATCTACTTGACGACTTTAGGAGGATAAAATTTAGAAATAAAAATCGTTATGAACATTGTAGGTAGATGTATAATTTTTAGTAAGAAAAAAAGTATGAGATAAAATTTTCGGAGTAATGATGATTATGAGTAAAAAACGGTATTAGTAAAAATATTCGAAGAAAAAATTGTATAAGTGCCAATATGGACCCTAATTAGCCTACTGCAGGATATAATCGAGCGATTTCATCAAGTGAGTATACCTAACAGCTTTGTACAAATAGGTAAAGGTATAAATAAGTACGGCTTACGTAGTCTTTAAAGACTACTTGTTTTCCAGGGTTAAAGTAAAATAGTAATAAAACAACCCGCATATTTAGTTTATTAAACACAACAATTTATAATGCAAGATTTTTTGGGTACTTAAGTGGGTACCTACCTAACTATACTAAAAACAAGTAAGCAATCATTAAAATAAAACCACCAATAATTCAGGGTCCTGCGTGCTTCAAATGGAAAAGTTGGCAATGCATGACTTGACGTGACAGCAGTAAGAATACATTTATCACCACACCACCCCAACTCTCACCGCGGTACAAATAGTAGAAGTCGATTAAGTGATAGAAGTGTCACTGACCCTTCTTTGAAAGGAGATTGATGATGGGCAGCAGCGTTATTATAGTGAACACATTACTGCGATCGCCAATCCGCTTGCCCAGCATGACGATTATGGGCATTTATCTCCTAATGCATAGTTGATTACAGAGGCCTACGTCAAGCAGTGAACTGAGATAGCCTGATGATGTGATGTGGTACCTTTTATATCTTCTATCTATCATTTTCCAGCTACCACAAGACCGGAGGCCGCCTAACAGAAGTGGTATTCCGCGGAGCAGGCCACATGGTTCCCCAAGACGTGCCCGCCCCCTCGCAGCAACTCATCACCCTCTTCACCCATAACAAGCCCCTCGGGCGGCGCAACTTGCAGTATGAAGTGACGTTGGTTGCCATGCACAAGTATTTGCGCAACGGAACAATAACTAATGTTACTAACAGCGATGTTTCCGTCTTCTTTGATCTTTAAGTAGGTTAATAAATTTATTTAGTCGTTAACTATTTTGTTTTATTCTCTTTTCCACTGGGAGATCCTTATTAGTATGACGTAACACTCGTAATGCTGAGCAGACATCATGAACCTAATAACAGAAGTGAAAGATAGGATATTTCATCATCATCGTCATCATCATCATCAGGGAGCATAGGATAATTCAGTAGATAGTAAATTTATTTGGGAGTTAATTTTATCTTATTCTCTTTTTCTGTGAGAGATTCTTAATTAGTGTGACGTAACACTCGTAAAGCTGAGCTAACATGAACCTGCTTAATAATAGAAGTGAAATATAAGTGTCGGATGGATAGCTACCACAGGACAGGAGCTAACAGAAGTGGTGTTCCACAGCAGGGGGCCATGATCCTTTAAATGTGATTCAGATTAGGCTCCGCCTGTCAGTTTTTGACGGTTATTCTATGGAACGGACACATTGCGGTTTAGATTAGGTTCTAAACTGAATCGCATTAGTAGATCGTGGTAGCCCTCCAGACCCCATGGTTCCTCAAGAGTGCCCGCCCTCTCGCAGCAGCTCGTCACCCTATTCACCCACAACAAGCCCTCGGGCGGCGCAACTTGCAGTATGAAGTGACGTTGGATGCCATGCACAAGTATTTGCGCAACGGAACAATAACTAATGTTACTAACAGCGATGTGTCTGTATTCTTTGATCTTTAAGTAGTAAATTTATTCAGATTTTATTTTGTTTTATTCCCTTTTCCTGTAGGAGTTTCTTATTAATGTGATGTGATGTAACACTTGTACTTAATGCTGGGCTTATACGAAATGTACGAGTACCTATATAAAATAAAAATAAAGAACTTAGTAACAGAAGTGACAGGTCGGTGTCATGTATTGGGCACGAAGATGTCGAGCATTGGTACTTTTAGGTTAGGGGTTGTCGATCGCTGTAGCATTCATTCGATCCGTTATTTTTATGCACATCCATGTCCATTCCATACGTACAAATTACATATTTTAGGTTATGCAAAAAATAACGCTATCAATCATGTAGAAATTACCTGCTTGAATAAACATAGGGACTAGTTACTCGGCTTAAGTATTCTATTAGTTCTCATCAGCCCCTATTGTGGTGTTGGAATACCATATGGACCATATGAACGATTCCATATGAACAAGTACCATATGGACTTCAAACACATCATCATCGTTGTACTTCGTTTTTTTCTCAGGCTTCACAAGCGTTATGTAATAAATAAAATGAGTACTTACTACCTAATACTACGTAGAAACATAACCTACCCTAAATACGTAGGTGTATCTACCTATGAAATTGAAAGTGTGTTCTAAAAGACGTCCACTATAACTTGATCTACTTTAAGGCATAACGACATAATTCGCTAAATTAGTAACCTACCTAACTCTCTAGAGAACACTTTGATGAGCCAAATAAAATTGAAGGTCAAATACATGTACCTACGTACTGGCCGTTCATAACTATTCATAACACTATTATAATTATTATCGAGCGATATTTTGAACACAAACCAAGCTTAGCCAACCTACCCTACATACCCAAAGGTCAACTCATGTCGATACCTACATGCATTTTTGGCAAATTACCTCTCTCACAGTTTAAGATCTCAAGATATACCGGTCCTATACTCGGTAACCGATAAGATTAACCGTGTGTGAGTCAGCTAGCATGGTGACGTTGTTTACCAACGAATGCCAGACAAGAACGTCAGTATGCGTTCATACGAGCCATGAGTAGATTGCGTGCTCGCGAGAGTGAAACTAGCATAAATAAATGCTAAATTTAACCAGTGCCCATTAAAAACAACCAATATCTATAATCTGAAGAACAAAAACTATAGTACAAAATGATTATAAGGACTGGAATAGTCGTTTTATGTGTAAGGTGAGGTTATGTTAGCATATGTTGGAGTTTGAAATGTGAATGTTTACAAGTGGTTTAGCGTTGCTAATGCCGGCTTGGTCGTAAGTAACGGTGGGCTTGATAAAGTTTGTATTCTATACATTTTTATAGCGTATAAAAGGTGTAGCGACATTCCTGTGTACAGAAAGTAGGTACCTATCTGTTTGAATTTGGTACCCAACAATAACTAAGTGTGGTGTTTTATTCGGCGGATATCAGCCATCGCTAATGAATTCGGAATCATTTTTTGTTGTAGTCGATTGTAAACAATGCTCGACCTTCAATGTTAATGTTTTGGGTAAACACGATTAAACAGATGAAGTTAATAATTAATCCTTAAGAGAGGCTTTGTAGTTTGGCGGAAAGTTTAATATAAAGTCTCTTTTTAGTCTCTTTTGTAATGTGTGTTTATAATACTAATAAATGAAAAATAAGTTCCTTATTTGTCAATAGGCTGGAGTTTATTTGCTTTTTTGCATGCAATTGTGGAAAAATAATCATTGGATTCAGCTGCACGCGTGCCCGATGCGTCTATTTGCAATATATCATAATAACCATTTTATGTTTGGGCATTTTTATTACGGTTGTATTTTAGATTTTGGGTTTTTTGTTTTATTACTAATCGGAGCCATCCTAATAATATACCTACTTATTATGCTTACGAAAGAGCATTTCCTCAAAATGTTCATTATTGTCAGCTTTGTAATTGTTACCCAATAGGAGGGTGTCAAATGGCAAAATAAACCGGAGACATTTTTTCAATAGGTATTTAGAAGGAAATACTTAGCTCGTGGTTTTGCGTGTATGTAATATAGATTTTCTGAATTCAAAAACAATTTTAAGCACAGCCGTAAATATAACTGCAATTTAGATACTAGCACGGGCCTACTTTTCAAAAGACTGCATAAGTAATACGGAAACGTCCATATCGAATTGATGGTGTTAAAAAGAGACTGTTCGAAACGTGTGGACGCGTGACGCCGAACTAATCTTAAGAACATTAATTAATTCCTTTCCGGGATGAAAGGTTAGAAGGCACTGGCAGTTTGTATACGCAAAAAATGTGCCAAATCATCGAGGCGGGGGTTCAAGTGCACAGTGTGGACTTTCAGCAGCGTAGGAGCGCAGCTGTAAGAGCGGGAATTAGTAATTATACACTTATCATTTATCTCATTTTATTTTAATATAGGAGGATCAATAATGTGTATCATGTTACATTCAAATTTATTTGACGGGTTCACTAAAGTAGGTATGCTTACTATAGGTCTGATCACCAAAATTTTGAGAACTCTCGTAGGGATCTTGCACAGTTTGCTGAAAGAAGAATGTAGAGGTTAGAATATGAGGACATTTATAATGCCTCAGTTTTATTTAACGGAGACACAATATTACAAAATAGGTACTTATTTCAAACGAAATCAACTAGGTATCTTGTAAATTGGCTCAGTATAAACCAATATTCATTTAGATTATTTTTAACAGTGCCCACGCAAATCACAAAATGCATCAAAAACTTCTAGATCAGCAGCCAAACATTTTAGGCTGTCCATCCACACACCTGTCACAAATGTTACAATACTTTCTCACTAGTCTCGCTACTACTATTATACTACTACTATATAATTATTCTGACAATTAGAGACGTCATCTCTAGTTAATGTACTATATCTGTATTTATATTAAATCAAATTTATGTTTCGTTTTTAATGAATGCATGGCAATACAAGGCCAGCTGAGTTTCTTGCCGGATTCTTCTCAGGAACTGTGTAGGGTTAGAACCGGAAGTAGTTTTTTTTTCTCTCATTTGCTATTTAGTTTAACGATTCAAAAGCGCTCATTGCTGGGCCTAATTGAATAAAGAATATTTTTACTTTGACTTTGACTCTCAATCACGGTTTACAGTAGCAACATAGGTTAGATTTAGTTACAATAATATCTACTGGAATGTAAACGAGTGACAATGGTGGCAGATAAACCGTTCGCGGTTTTCAATCGCTAGTTCAAAAACGTGTTTTTGTAGTATTTTTGGATAAAATAACTACAAAAAAATCGTAAAAAATGCAACAAAATGATTAATCTATGCTATCGTCATTGTAGTTCAAGCAAAATCTAATGTTATTCCAAGTTTAGTGGAAGGTAAATCGCATCACTTTGCTCTACCATCTGGTCCCGAAAGGGTTGCTACCATATATTGCTTGCCCTTAGAGTATGGACAAAGGTGCTTAGCCTTACACGAGATAGCATAATTATACCCGAGAAGTTTGACCGGTACCTATCTACTAAAAGACCGAGTGGTTTAGGCATCAGCTGTGAAAGCTGACATAAGTGGGTTCAAATCCCACCTCGGTCGTTGGTGAACTAGATCTTTTTTCTTTGGTACATGACATCTAACAATTTACGAATTCAAGTAAATACTAATGTTCTCTTTTCAGCATCACCATAGTAGCGAGCACGCCAGCTTCCATCACCACACCAACAGCCTTGCTGCTTACCCCTTTGATCAAACAGAATCTTCTTCAAGAAGCAAGAAACGCTTCCTCAGTCAACAGTTCCCTCTTCATCAACACCACGAGTCATGCTGGGTTCCTCACGGTTGACGAGAAATATAACTCCAATATGTACTTCTGGTACTTTCCCGTGGCTGATAAACCTGTCAATGAGACCCCTTGGATCATTTGGCTGCAAGGAGGACCTGGCGCGAGCAGTTTGGCAGGGCTGTTCGATGAGATAGGCCCGTTCGAGTATGATGGAGAACAGTTAAAAAGTAAGTATTTACAAAAAAAAAAAAACACCACTATTTAATACTGAGATAGATCTTATGGTGGTTCCATTTTTATCGTACGCAGTCTTTGTTGTCACGATCATTTATCATAGATCGATAATACGTATACGGAATGGCTTTAAAAACGTGAGCAGTAAAATTGGTTACGGAGCCAACTTAGTAAATGAAATAATATACATTATACGATTAGAACTTCCCAAAAAACAAAGGTTGACCAAAATGTATGAATGACTATTTTATTTTCTTGCTTGTGTGTATACCTAATGTGTATAAGTCACCAGTATTATTCTTCTATGTTAGTGGTATTAGTGCAATAGTGAAACACAAGACACAACAAATTGATAATTTGCATGGGTTAGATATATTGAGTTGTATCGTTTTACAAAGTAGAGAAAACCGTTGCAAGAACTGCCGTAGATAATTTGTAACGCGTATTTACGCATATGGTGTTTGTAGTAATATGTTACGGTATATTAGTGTTAATGGCTTAATGATAAGGATGCAAGTACTTGCCTAACTAGTACAGGTAGCAGGTACCTACTACAATATAAAGTTTCCTTGAACTTTGAGAATTCGAGATCTGAAAAGAAAACCCGCCCCTTACATTTCGATGGTGTCTTCGTCGTTGGAGTGACAGAAATTGATCCACGAAATATTTGATATCCAAAGTTCGGAGTAGACCAACTGTAGGTATACTTAGGGGAGTTTTCAAATGCCTCCAGTCGAAGGTCCGACGCGGGTAGTGCTATACTTACTATTAAATTATTTAAGTACCTTAATTTCTTGAGCAATATTTTTGTTTGATGTTGGCAAAAATTCGTCCAGTCTAATGGTAAGCAGCCGCGTCGCGTAATTTCCGTATTTATAGACGCTTGTATCTCCAAGATGAGAGCGAGAGCATAGAGATGTACCAAATGTGCGCTATAACTATTGATGCACAAATTCAATTTAAGAAACACAACTCAGTAAGAGACACTAGAGGTTAAAGACTATCAAAGTTATCTTTAAACCGCTTTCACAAGTCTGAAGATAATAATATATACATCATGCACATCTACTGTAATGCTCTTGATAGTGGCTACGATATCCCTGTTATACAAGAATCTATAGGTAAGGTAATCTATATTTTAAATGGAAACTCGTTACAATTCAACGCCACGATCGTTTCATTATGATCAGCTTAGGGAAAACGAACTATTTAATAAAGAAAAAAATCCTATTGTTAAGCGTGGTAGTACCTATTTGTGTAATTATCTATCGTCGCAGGAATTTAATACAAACACACGCGCCTCATTATAAAAGAACTTCCTTATTCCCACAATGTATAAACAGATCTGCAGTGTTACTTAATGGCGTTATTCCTAAAATTACCAACATGGAAACAAAATTAATTCGTTAGTATGAGCTAGGTATTTCATTTATAGTCCATCTAGGTTTATATGAAAATCTATTGAAAATTTAATACGGTGTCTAAATTAGGTTCTGTGGCCCATTTATTCTTAGATGTCTTATTAAAACTATTAGACTTTCTACTTAACCTAAAAGTGCACTTTCAAACATTGCTATTTCCTCGATTAAAAATAACGCAAGCTATGGAAAATATTAACTTAGGACTAAATATCTTGGTAACGCGGACTTAGATATCATGGTATTCATGGTATAGGCAAACATGGTACCTAAACATATGGTACCATGGTATGGTACGGTTTTAGAGCAAAAAAGTGTATTTAGAGGTTATAAAATTGTTTAAGATAGCTAAATACCTACCTAAGGATGTATTAATGTATTTGTAAAAAAAAAAAATCGCAGGCAGCGCAGGGAAGAGAGAGCTTTTTTACAAGAAAGATCCCAATGGTTCGAATTGAATTCGTACACATGTGGATGTGGATTAGGTAGTAGGTACACAGATAGAAAGCCAGATGAGATGGATAGTGGTTCAAGGGGAATAAAGGTACTTCAAGTTCTTCTTTTATGATTCCAGGGCGCCACTGGTCGTGGGGTCTCAACTATTCACTGCTATTTGTGGACAACCCTGTCGGAGCCGGCTTCAGTTTCACTGACAGTCCCGACGGATTCGTGAAGGATATGGAAACGGTTAGAGCCTTATTAAGTTAAGACATATATAATAAGACACGACATTATTCATATATTCATCGTATCGGTTTACAAAAATAGTTAACCTAGTTCCTGCACTAGGCACAACTTGTGTACTGCAGGCTGCAGGTAACCAATATTACTTCTTGGATTAAAAATTCGACAAAAAATACTATAGATTGGTAAGCAGGCGAGACAGGTCAAGGATGGACATTTAAATACCCGTTTGTAGGAATACTTTGTAATGTTTATTAACTCTCATCCTTCTTTGAAATTTGGCTGTACCTATTGCGGATTTATTACTCTAGTATCATGTGACGTACAAACACCTGGCCTCTCGGGCTAGGTTCGATCTAGGTCCGTTTGTATATAATGTTAAAAAAACCGGCCAAGTGCGAGTCAGACTCGCGCGCGAAGGGTTCCGTACCATTATCAATTTATTATTAAAAAATACAGTTAAATCAACCTACCTCAAAAACTATACAAGATAATTTAATCAAACCAAAAATCGTTGATAGAGTTTATTTATATGCATAACATATATTTTTTTTAGAATTTTATATCGCGTAGTTTAAAAAATAGAGGGGGGGGGACACATTTTTCAGACTTTGAGAGCTGATATCTCGAAAAGGGTTTGCTTAAATAAAAATAAGATTTATAAACCTTCATATCATTTTCAAAGACCTTTCTATTAATACCCCACACGCTTATATACAACTAAAAAAAATTTTCTATCCCTCAGTTACATGTATGGAGGGCCCCCATCCCAATGGTTTTTTTTTACAATTTCGTATCATAATCCTGTAGCGGTTTATACAACACATATCCTTACCAAATTTCGTTATTGTAGCATTTATAGTCTCCGAGTAAATCGGCTGCGACAGACGGACAGACGGACATGACGAATCTATAAGGGTTCCGTTTTTGCCTTTTTGGCTACGGAACCCTAAAAATGATTGTTAAAGGGATTTTGTATTTGCTTTTAAAGCGAAACACCTTGGATTTCACCTCAATAGTAATTTTCACAGCTACTCAAGCCTTAATTTCTTCCTTTGAGTGGGTCTATGGTTGGGCTACACGAAACTGTCGCTTACCTTTAAGTCATATGCTAAAAAAAGCGTTTGGAAAGTTTTACATTAATCTTCATGCTACTTGGTGTCAAATGTGGTTGATGCAAACTATCCCGCCTTATCAGCATAGGATTAGTATGTGCTAAATGAGCAATTCTTTTTATTTTTGCCACTAAAATGAAATATGAAAATTTGTACGTTGTTTGTTGTTTATACTATTTCTGCTCAGAATCACGAGCTGATTTCATTTCCGGCGAAAAAAAAACTGTCCCAAAAATTTCATACATATTTCGAATATCCTCTTGTGTTACCGCCATAGAAGGTGTATGGAAAATGGTAACACAATAGGAAAAAAATCATGGGACACTTTTTTTTTCGACGAAAATGGAATCGGCTCGTGATTCTGAGTAGAAATAGTATAAAATTTACCAAAAATTTAATATTTCATTTTAGTGGCAAAAATAAAAAGAATTGCTCTAATAAGCATTTTAATTTTTTTTCAGTGCTCTAAGAACCTCTACAGCACACTGCAGCAGTTCCTCACCATCTTCCCTGAGCTGCGGACGGCGCCGCTATACGTGGCCGGCGAGTCGTACGCGGGTCGATACGTGCCGGCCTTCGGGTACAAGATCTTGGAGGAGCAGCCTTCGGGCAACGCGTCTGTCAATTTTCAGGTATATAAAAGTCAGTCATTAAAATTGTGGAACATTTCCAAATAGCATCAAGCTCTTCTATAAACACATCCAAAGGCTTATAGTTCGGGAAATATTATCTGACCGAATGTTATCTTATTTATGACCTTTCTTTTTGTCTCATTAACAATAGAAAAGTGCTCGACTGCTGATTGTCTAGTAACGCAAAACAAAAGGTCATAAATATGTAAGATAACAGTCGGTCAGATAACATTTCCCGAACTATAAGCCTTTGGATTTGTTTGTAGAAGAGCTTGATGCTATTTGGAAATTTTCTACAACTTTTGTAATTGGCCTAATACATGTAGTTGCTAATTTTCGGAATATCTTTACTTTCTGGAAAAAAGAAGATCAGGAACATTTTATAATATCTCTACAACTTGTACGTTTTAAAATCAAATTTACGATCGATAAAAGAAACTGTGATAAACAGGTATGCTTATGATGGTTTCGTGTTAATCGTTTGTCGTTGTTGCCATCACTTTCTGACAAGTATGCAAGTCCGAGGGTGACGGGTAGCACGATAAACGGTATTAAACTTTTGAGCATTATAAGCCACTGATGAAGTGTTTCACTAGAACGAGCTGAATCCGATCCGTAGCGGACTCTAGTAGTTGAAAGCAGAAATATGTGACTGGACGGTGGAACTACAAGGATCTGCAACAATATAGAAAAATAACTTTTGGCCCCATGGTCCCGGATCCGCCTGTCATACATTAAAACAGCCCTTTTCTCAAGAACTTGTAATTTGCAATACAATTGGAAGTCCCTCTTTAACATCAGAAAAGGATAAGGACCTCCTCTTGTATTATGACAAGTTACACGCATTTGAGAAGGAGATCTTTTAGTTCGTATTTCTCTTTGCATCTTTGCAGGGTCTAATGATGGGCAACCCAATCATCGATCGCATCGACGCGGCAAACCTGTCGTCGGTCTACTACCATTGGGGTCTCCTGGACACGCAAGGCTTACTTGCCACCAAGCCACTTCAGGATAAATATAGCCAGGCGGTGGAGCAGAATAACCTGGATGAGGCTTGGAAAGTGAGTTTCCTAAATTGTGTATAATTATCCCATGTCAGACTACTAAGCACCTACCTGTTGTGCCTAAACAAGATGAGATCATCATCATCATCTCCGCTATTCGTCCCGGTCTTGTGCCAATCTTACCCAGATGAGATGCCAATCGCTAACGTTCAGTCGCAAACGAAACGCAACTGTCTTTGTCGCTTTAATAAGACAGAGTATCAAGGACAGTAAACTATGATGCGGTATTGAGCGATTGACATCTTGGCTACGCACTCTGGTCCACCTCTTTACCGCATAAAAGAAGCTAGTCCTGAGCTTTCCACATTTTAGTTATTTGCAATTACGTATACCTAAACTATTTTTCTCAATTATGCGAGTAAATGGTATATTTAAAAAATCAATGCGTATTCCTATCAACGTGACGTCAGCCGAATAGTGGTCGTTTGTGTTTAAATGTCTTTTCACTGCTTCGTTTGAGAAAAATATAAAGGGGCTGCTAGCTTTGTATCCCTCTGGCTGTCTATTGCTTCTTGATATTGCTGCACCAACCACAAGCCACCGTTAAAGTAATTGCTGATAAATTTACATTTCTCTTATTTCTCTACTCAGCTCCGTGATGAACTAAACGCGTTACTACGGGATATCTCCGAACAAGCCAACCACTACAACTTGCTGGACGGACCGTCCGGCAGTCTCGAAGGTTTCACGAAGTTCATCAATCAGCCCGCCATCAAGGAGGCTCTTCACGTCGGCACCATACAGTTCACCTTCAACAACGGCTCCGTGGATGACGCTCTGATGAAGGACTTCCTCGGTCCAATAAGACCTAAAGTGGAAAAACTGCTTGAGCATTATAAGGTTATGGTATACTGGTGAGTACCTACCCAGTCATTATTTCTTACGTAACTTAAAACAAATATACTGGCTTAACAACTCTAAGGAGAAAAGATATACCTTCTCGTAGGTACATACATGTGGTGCATAATCCTTTATCTTCGGCTTTTCAAGGAAACGTCTGAATTCATTTTACTGTCACAGCACCAGGCCAAGCCAAGATGCCATTCTTCAATCGCATACGATAAGCGATAAGTCACCCGACCATAATAATGTATGAAAATGATCACGTGACTTTTCGTTCGCATCTGTCATTCTCATAGTTTTTTTATTATGTAATAAATAAAAAAATATATAAATATTAATTGCACTAAATCTAATTAAGAAAGATAATATCGAACGTTCTGATGAAAATAAGAAGGAAAAGATTATTAACTTGTTTTTTACCATTGCTAGTATGGGTTTACTAAATGTGAGCAATGTTGTCTTATACATTAGGGTGGAGCGAATTTGAACAAAAAAATTTTTTTTCCAAATTTTTATTCCTCTGTGTCATCAATAGTTGACCGTATACGAAAGCTTCATTCAGACCAAAAATCAAGACTCTACGACTTTATCTTAAGGTGGCGCACCACGAGGGTAGTTTGCAAAAAAGATAAAATTTTGCCTCTAAGGTGTAGCCGCAAGTTAATGTTTTATTGTATCTAAATGTCATAAAACTTACATTTCTGGTCAGTTTAGTGTATTATACTGGTTGTACTAGCGCTACATAGAAAATAAAACTCGTCAATAAGTGATAAGGGCAATTGTAAAAAAGTTGAATTGTTGTTAATTTTGAATTATGACACTTGCGGTGCCCTTTGTTTGGCGATCCAATAAAACTAAATTGTACTATGTTACTAACGTAATGTGATATAATAAAATATTATTTGTGGCTAATAAATGAACTTCTGGAACTTAATAGTGGTAAATACCCTGGGTCCCGTTTTATAAAGTTACAAGTTACAATTTTACAGGCGTTTACTGGCAACACTTGCCCCGTTTTTCACAATTTGCGTTTTATAAAAGTACTATGTTACAATTTTACAAGTTACAGGTACAAGTGCCTGTAGCTCAGCCATAGACAAAAATACATGAGTTTAATAGTTTAAAACTCGTAATCGAACAAGTGTTTTATAAAAATATTGTAAATAACAAGTGTAGGTGTGGTAGACTTGTAACAAAAACTGACGTACGTCTTGAGTCCTGTAACCGCAACTACAAGTGCAATTTTCCCAGTTATTTCGTGTGCTATATACGTTTGCTCGTAATACTGTTGAAATTATTCACTTTCTGAGAGATTCTTCATAGTTTTGGCCAACTACCACGAAGTTCGAAAACCGCAAACGACGATTTGTCTTTGTCACTTCTAACAAGGCGATATTAGAGTGAAAGAGAAAAATAATCAAAATTTGCGGATTTCCGAGTTTGCGGTAGGGCCGCTGACTATGACTACACTTTTTTACTTATGTCTGGAGCATAAGGTCTAAAGTTGTATACATTATTATATTTATTCCCTTGACTGTACCCCGATACCGTTGACCGAGACTGTTTTAGCTCCTAATAAATTTTGACGGAGTCGGACACCGTACGACTTCAAAGAGCAAATGAACTCCACACAAATTTAGAACATCTCTCTCATCGTTTTATTTTCGCTAATTTCGAGGATTTGTCTCTGTCACTTTAATGAAGCCTTCGTTGGAGTTACGGCGAAAAATCTTCGAAATTTACAAATTTTGAATTTCGTGGTAGAAGGGCTGATTTTTCATCAAAATATGTCAGTTTTTATTTTTAATTAGTGATGTCCGTCACGCCTGTAGATGTTACTTGTAATCGAGATTTACCATGGTTCATTACAATTGTAAATTTTTGTGTGTATTTATAAAACACCTGTAATAGTTCATAGTGCATTACAGGTTCCTGTAACCTGTACACTTGTAACCTGTATCTTGTAACTTTATAAAACGGGACCCTGCTGTTAAAGACTTGTGTGAAATGATCGCCACCGACATTGAAACATTTGAAACAAAGCATCATTCCCATAATAAGTTACCAACAAATCATTAAGGTTGATTTTATTATTATGTTTATTGTAATAATTACAAAACTGCGAAGAAATTACGCAAACAAACAAAAAAACAGATGTTTTACGAAGACTCTCAATCAAAATTATTTAATATCGTAAACATGAGCCTATTCATATCTTTAGCATGATTAAAGGTTGTTTGTAGTTGCTTGAATACCTAAAAACAATTATTATAAAAACTATATTCTTTGCGCACCCGAAATAATTACTTTTAGCTATGTTGCACTATGATGAACCATAATTAAGAGAAATGGTGCCGTAGAAGGTGTTAAGAACAACAAAAGAGTGTAAAGGAAAGCGTCAGGCAATGTTTTAGCTACCAAATGTTAGAACAGAGGTTTTAAATTATTATGATTTCATTAATTGATCATAAAAAATACAATGGAACCTCCAGTGAACATGAAATACAGTGACGCAGAGATTTCAGAAATGATACTCAGGAGATAAATGATTTCAGATTGAAAACTATCCTTGTCGCACTCAGGCAGTGGAATGGTGCATCAAGCTCGTAACTGAGGCTTCGGCATCTGTTTGTGTACCAGAAGCGAGAGATGGGTCCAATGGGTCCATTCATTGTAAAATAAAGGCCAGGCAGGACATATCAATATTTGACACAAAGTCCCAGTATTTCAGAGAGAATGAAGAGTCTATTGCTTCGGATTTCGAAGGTTTAGCATCACATCTGATATTTTTTTTTAAAGCTAGAAGTATTATTATTGTTCTAAAGTTATTACAATTAAAACATTAGCAAAAAATTTGGTTTAACTAAAATGTTGAAAATAACTGTAATTTGCGTTTTTCTTCAAACTTCAAATCTGATGCGCCACCTCAAGACGTTGATGTAGAACCTTGTAATTTTTTTTCTAGACATCAGAAGATGTCGAACATCGATTGGTAATACAGGAAAAACTAAATTAAAAAATTTTTTTTTTCGCTCCACCCTATTATACATAAGTATGTATGAAAGTATAAGATAACATTCCTCGCTTTATATAAAAAAGAAAGCGAGGAAGATAAAGAAACAGATGGGAGGGCGAAATAAAAGCAGTAGCTGGAGCAACATGGATTAGAAAGATTATGGGCAAAGAACTTTGGAAAACTCTAGGGGAGCTGAGAGAGTAAAAGGAATGTTTAGTTGAAGTTTATCTTAATAAAGGCATTCAATATTTATTTAATAATTCATACTAATGTTAGTTTTGTTTATTCCAGCGGCCAACTCGACCTAACGGCGCCCTGCGAGCTGGCAGCAGACTCCCGGCGCAAGCGCTGGCGGTGGAGCCATCGCGACGACTTCCTCAAGGCTCCGAGAAACCCATGGACTGTCAATGGAACGTTAGCTGGGTAGGTTTTTTATTGATGCATTATGCAACTACGTATATTCGTCGAGGTGTCCTGACCTTGGTTGCTTTTGGTGTTAATTTTAAGCCTGTACTTATTATTTATAGGCTTAGGCAAACTTAAACTCAGTTAAAAAATAGTATGAAACTTGCAGTTCATATTTGATTATAATTTAAGTTCATATTTAAATAATTCGTAATTACCCAATATTCCCGATTTCAGTCTGGTGTGATAGTATGAACTTACCTCGCCTTAACGACTTCTCCTCACTTGAGTCATTGTTAATGTCTGATTCAGTGCAACTCACCAATAAATAAATTAACGCCACCACTGTTCTCCCCTCTCAACGTGAGGAGTCGCATATTGTATACATTACTATCCAATAAGTGGTAGCTCAATTTTGAGAACACTCAACATACGGTATGATAGAATAATCTTTGAAGTCCTCATTTCATTAGGCTAATAATTGATTATGCACCCTTCCTCAAGTGTCTGTGCTGCAAAACAAAAAAGCAGGATATGACCCAGCCCTTTCATTTCAGTTACGTGAAAGAAGGGGGTGGTTTAACCGAGGTTCTGGTCCGCGGAGTAGGGCACATGGTTCCCCTGGACGCTCCAGCAGCTGCGCACGCGTTGCTTGAACACTTCGTCAACGGCACCGATTTACCCGTACCAGCCGACTTCAAAGACAAGCCAGAATACACGCCCTCCTATGTTGATGATCATCCTCAGCCTCAGCCTACTGAGCCTGCAAGGAACAACGCCCTGATAGTGTCAGTCGTGCTAAATGTGATCCTTATAATCTGCCTCATAGGTGGTATTATCGTCTATTTGAGATACAAAAGAAGAAGCGAAGCTTTCTTCTACAGTACCGTGGAGGACTCTATATCAGATGGCATTTTGACCATGACGTGATAGGTGCTTTTTTATTGTTATTTTTTGTATTAGTGATTGGTATTGCCAAAAATGATATGATAAGAGATCGTTATTATTTCTAAATTTTATAGGATTATTACAATATTGATTATTATTTGCTTTGTTTTATTTTTACCATAAAACTAAGACGAGGAAACGGTTATACGGGTAAGTCAACTTAACTAAGCTCAAAATGTACCTACCTATATTATTTAATTCTCTTGGTGCCGTGACCAGGATTAGAAGTAAATATAAGTACCTGCGGACCAGAACTAAGGTAAAATTATTTTCGATAAGTACGCTATTCTTACTAAATACTTACTACACTAATCGTACCTACTTTCCTAGTGCTCCCACTAATTCCATCCCAGATTTTGTCTCATATGGTCCCGTAGAAATGGTAAATGAAAAGGGCCGTTATATTTTCCAGCTACGTTAAGCAGGGTGGCGGTCTAACAGAAGTACTAGTGCGTGGTTCTGGTCACCTGGTCCCCAGAGACGTACCTGTCCAGGCTTACCAGCTGGCCGTATCCTTTGTCAGTAGTAACCACTTCAAAACGCTACTGGACTTCACGAACCACCCCGAGTACACTCCGATGATTCCTGAACAAATCAAATCGAACGACACTGCGGACAAACCCGAATCTTTTCCGATGACCGCCGAAGAAGCCCCTGGCTTGAAATCGGAAGGACTTAAACGATTATTATTATCGACTAGTATTGTGATTAATGTGTTGTTATTTTTGACTTTAATTGTTGTATTTGCATTTTATGTTAAGCTGAGGAATAAGAGAGGCCGCAGGGAGGAGAATAGTGTATATTATAGTCCACTTTTAACATCTGATACATGAATCTTACAGATAATTCAAGAGTTAATTCACATGTCTACAAGTCATGAGCGTATTTTATTTTATGGAAGCTTTTATTTTATTTACTTGCAACCTACTCGTATGTGTGTAATATAGGTATCTGTTTGCGTGGAATCATGCAAGTCGACGTCGTTGAATCAGATGTCTTCAATCGATTCAGCTGCAATTTTGTATACATCATAACATAATGTCAGTTGGATCCAAATGCAATCCAATTCATAATTTATTTCCTGTAATGATTATGATGGAGTAGGTTTGATAGTGGAGTGGAAAGGTAGATACATTAACTTGGGAACAAAACAACTTAACCCTAAGTATCATATTTGACTTCGTTAGAACCGTCTTGATGAGTAAGTACTAGATGAAATGACAGTTTCTTTCTATTACTGCAAATACCAGCTATGTGTACGTATTATGTTATCCGATAATTTTATTGATTTATTTATTTTTTAAATTGATTCTGCCAAAACCTAATTTGCACAAATAGTTGGTATTTGCACTTACAGGGCGGTTCGTGATAAAAGCTTGAACAAAAATGTATTTTTGGACAACTTATATTTATTGTTCTACTTATATGTTTAAATATTTAGTTTTTACCTGGATTGTAATACTCTTGTAAAACTGTGATACAATTATAATTTGATCATGCAAAGCACTATTTAAATTGAGTTATAAAGTGCCATTTAAAAATTATATCTTCAGTAGGTATGTTTAAATAACTGCCTATGTGTATTGTGTATAAGAAAGTGTTATCATTGTACGAAAAAAAATTGCAATGATAAGGATGATAGTTGCGAAGCAAAAAGTACAAACCTTTTGGTTTTATTTTTTTATTTTGATATGAAATATGTCTAAGATGTATAAAGGTTCGTGTAAACATATACCAGGTACGTTTATACCTACAACTACATAAAACAGTTATAATAGGTACTTAATACATTTTTATATTTTGAAACAGTTGTGTTTATTTTATACTAAGTGCAGTCGGGTTCAAAATTGCATGCACAGTTTATGAATGATTTCATTCATAAATCGTCCATGCAATTCTGAACGCCACTGTCCCTCCTACTTTTACCTTCAGTTATCTGCTACTTATATTACTAGATGCTACTAGTACCTACCAGCCTTAATTGATATCGCGGGTCGAATTTGTGTAAGATTTTCTAAGATAAGTACTTATTTCTTCATTACTAATGGACAAATTCGTTTGCTAAAACATGTGACGATCCTGTTATCGATCCTTAAAATAGACACACTTTTTCATATAAATTGTATATGTGATCTCGTCATTTAGTAAGGGAAATTGTTTTTAGGAAAGTTGAGTTTTCATGGGTAGGTTGAAGGTTAGCCGGGTGGAAAATTGCTTTTTCACACCACCTATTCGAATACGGGTCTTTTCTTCCCTGCTAGGAGGGATCAAAGTGGCACTTTTCTGTTCAAGGAGTTTCTATTGCCAGCCTAAAAAATTACAATGAAATATAAAAATAAACAGAACGTTCATACTTAATTGATAAAAAATTCTTCAGGATCGATTATTTGCATAAATATTAAATATGTGATATATCTTTTATTTTTCTCATAGGTGGTGTGAAAAGCAGTAGGTATGTGTCACACGGTATCAAAATTATTTCGTCTTGGGCGTTAACGCTTGAATTCTTCATTACGCTCAGGATTCAATATACGCCCACGCCGGAAATATACCATTTTGATCCCTTGTGACACAATCTACTATTCCTCCCCTAGGGTTGAAAGTATTTTTAAGTAAGTAGGTAAAAAGCAAAAATTCTCTATAGGTAGGTAGCAAGAACCTAGCAAAATCCATATAGGCTGCACAAGTGCACACCACTACTGAATGACACCTATACCCGTCTCTTTCTATTGTATGAAAAAGTTTGGTCAACCGACAAGTGCAGTAGTAGTAGATAAGAAAACATATGTGGCTGTGCACGGGGAAAAGTACCTAGTTGCAGGTATTGAGTTATGCATAGTTCCAAAAAGGAGATTAAATTTGCTATCAATAAAAAAAGAATCATGACTCTAGATTGAACCACTATTTTTATATAATTTTTTGAATTTGCGACTTTCGAAATGCACAAGTTGAGAAAATTGCATTTAAAGTTTATAATGCCAAAAAACGCACTTCTACTTCGAAGTTACATAGTGAAGGGTATACTTATAATCTTTGGAAGTTCAAGAATTATGATAAAGGTTAATTGTTTAAAAATACATGTTAATAATTTAGATTTCTTAGGTTGAACATGCAAGGGCGAAAGAAATACGAAAGTGTTCAATATACCCAATTCATAATAATTATAATGAGATTAAAACTGTTAGTTTCTTATCGTAGTTACATATTCTAAGGCATTTTGAAATAATTGAATAAAAGAAATTCCATAATCAACAATAAATTTAATAATTACCGCACTTCTTAACAATTAAAAAAAAAGGTCATTTATAATATTAAAAATCAACAAAATTATGTGTATATCGATGATTTATCACATAATTTAACTATATTTAGCATAGTGTACCACAATGGTGTCATCCAAATAACGTTATAGCACTTTTTTAATCAATAAAGTTTAGTGACCCGGTCGTAACTTTTGTATGGAACTTTAGTAACTTAAATGTAAAGGCACTATTTTAGTACCTTTAATGCAAAAAATATTTGTATCAAAATGTCATTTTTATTTATAAAAAGTTCTGTTTTAGTAGTGTAAAACATAAAATTTTATATTTTACTAAACAGGGTACCTTGTCACGGTAAGTCATTATCTTCAAGAAATAGAGTAAAGCTAGTATAAAATACCCAATTACACATATACATAACCTACCTACACCTACTTTATGATCTATTAAGTCTTTAATCAATATTTATAACATTAATTAGTTTAGTGGCCCGGTCGAAACTTTTGTATGGAAACGTAACTAGGGTACCTTGTCACGACATTTACTAAACTTTAGTACCTTAAATGTAAATGCACTATTTTATTTTAGTACCTATAACGCAAAAAATATTTGTATCAAAATGTTATTTGGTACAATTATTGCAAAAATCAATATATTTTTATTTATAAAAATGTCCGTTATTTTAGACTACTCTATAACATTATATCAAAATGAATCAAATCGGAGTCGGACAGTTGGGTACCCTTCCTTGTTAGAAAGATGCATTTGACTACCCGCGACGGAAATATTGACAAAATAATTCAAATTTTAAACGCTTTTAAGACATGGCTTGACAAGGTACCACAGATCAGTATAGATAGCTAACGGTGGCATGGAACATGTCGCAGCGTTATGGCCGATAGGCCTTTATAGTGTGACAGATGCGCGCCCTATGAGCCAGTCGCAACTTACCCGCGACTGCAGGATGAGCTCGGACATATCCGCAAAATGCCGAATTGTGCCGTTATTTCTTGTAAAAATAGGAATGTAAATAAACATTTCAAGGACTATTGAGTCACGTACCACATGAAAGTATTGATTTTTTTAGTTATTAGTTGACAAAACCACGTATTTTTACAAATAATATATAACAACAAACCGCTGACATAAATGTCATAATTATTTTACTTGGGCGTACCAATTGGTTGAACTATTCAGTGACAAAGTGTATGTGCGTTTTACATTGACGGCTTCGAATAGCAAGCAAGTTGCAATTTGGTAAGTGACCGTGCAATGTATTCAATTGCTAGCGATATTCACAACCGTCCTGCCATTTCTTGGTACGGCCGCTGCGAGCACGCCGCGAACTAGAGGTACGACTGACCGTGCCGATGACAAATAGGATCGATAAATTGTTGATGTATTTGATTATATTCCATTTTTCTTTCATAATTTGACCTTTGTATCAATATCTTATCTTCATAAAGGTAAAACAACATATATAGATTATATCGCGTATTATATTATTTTGAGCCTTTTACAATAACCGTTGTCAAAGGTTGAAATTGTTTTATTTAAATATGTGACCATCGCGGAAACGGCTGATAAGTGATAACATTATATTTATTAAGGGTACAACCGTCTAAATAATTATTTGTTCATGTGATTCCCAGCCACAATTAAGATAATGTCGTTAATAAATTGCTTTGTTCATATTCAAATATATGTTTATAATTGACATTCTGTAGTTTATTATTTACAAACCAGATCCGACACGAAAGTAAGAAAAAAGTTTTCTAATTTATTATTAAACGACATAAAATGAAAACAAACAATATAAGGACTTAACTACCTATAAATAAAAAAATTGGCCTAAATCGCCGTCAGTGGGCAAGGTACCCAGAAGGCAGGCCGCATTCCCCCGTTGTATAGCTATACTTAACACGTTCGACGCCGGGGACACACATATGTGACCGAAAAAGCTATACTCCTATGCCAGTGACACACATACGTGATCAAAGTAATCTTATTCTTATGCCACTAGCATTAAATCAAGTTCTCACTCCATAGGATTACTCCATAGGAGGCATAGGCCAGTGGCATTGAAATACGAACGTTTTTGACACAGTGCTGTGTCACCGGCATAGGAGTACAATCTTTTCGGTCACACATGCGTGTCACTGGCATAGGATTTCAATAAGATAATTTCGATCGGCATAGTATAAGCACTTAGTGAAACAGTACCGGAGGCGAACGTGTTAAACGCTGTGCAAGGTACTGGCCAGCCCTCTGGTTGCCTGAGGTCTCTCTTAGGCGACCCGCTAGATCTTTAAAAAGTCCATGTGCACTTGGCCCCCATGGCCCCAAGGTCTCCACACCAAACGCCGCAAATATGTAGCTGGTTCCTAAAGCAGCATATTTGCAGCGCTCGAGACTTTCGGCTAATGATGCCGTGGCGCCAGCAGCAACGCCGGTGACCGAAACATGGGACGGCGCCAAAGTGTCAACGCAGGTGGCGTCCCAAACTAGCGGCCGGCCCATGCCCCAGGGCACCAGCGTCATTCCGTCAGGCCTCTTGCCGTCGTCCCTGGCCAGACCGTTGCACGTTGGGCTCTAGGACGGCCGGTAATTTCGCGCTAACAAGGGCGCGACGGATAACATAATGTTTATAAAGATTAGATACATCGTCCAATGCGATATTTTAATCTGTATTTATTTCTTATTAAATGATAGATCGATTTTAATGTTTTTCTTAATATTCCGGCCTTATCAAATATCTATGGATAATAATTTATCGACGTAGCCTCCTCTCTAGTGCCGCATCATATGGTAGCGCTTTAGCCAATCACAGCGTGGCAAAGGCCCGACCTCGGAGACACCGAGGCTCATTACAATTTCGCTTCGTTACAAATCTCTCTCTTTCATATATCTATGCAAGGTACCCTGAGTACTAAACTTTATTGTCGGCGAAATAAACTAAAAAAACATAATTTTACTGATATTCTTGTATACACGTGTTCCTTAGGATGTAAATAACCCAATTATAGCACAAACCCATTTTGGCACTTTTTCACCCGCTTCGACAAAAACGCATGTAACTCAGTAACTAAATGCCGTGACTAGGTAGGTACCTTACCCCGTGCACAGCCACATATTTTCTGAACTGTAACTGTACCTAACTGTAAAAATTAGAGTACTTACCACTAGGGCCTGCAGTACCGGGGCCGGTACTGAGATTTTCATTTCCCGGTACCGAGCGGTACCAGTACCGGGACTCCCGGTTCTGTCCGGTTCTTACATCGGCGTATGACTTAATGACTTTATTACTAAATTAGCCATTGAACAAATAAATATAAATAAACAGTAATGCAGCGCTTATAGTATTAAATGTGACGTTTTCAAGTTAAACGTCGCGTACGATATGGACGAAATTTGCTCGTATTTTTATACGAATTAGAGCGTCCTTGTGCTTAAGTGACAATGTTGTACCTTTATGAAAATGTCACAAAACTCACAAACTATATATCGTCCATTAAAGACAAAAGCGACACAACTAAAAAACCGTGAAAAAATATTTTATTGCAAAAACGACATTATAAACACTAATATTTTACGTGGCACTAAGACACCTGTCGATTTGTCGTTAGATAGTATCAAAATTATGCAGGTACCCTTTTTGCACTATCACGCTTTCGTTACTAACTTCAGTGCTAAACCATCATTTTGTCAGTTGCGACTCGACCGTTGGCCAAAACGCATGACATTTTTGAGAAAAACTGCCGTAAAGCCAAAAAAGAAGTGATTATGTTAAGAATGTTGTAAAGAAATCTGCGATATTTGCATAAGTGGCAGTTTTGAATAAAATAAATATGTAAATATTGTGTTCCTTTATATATAAAGGAGTCGCATTACGGAATGAGCCGGTTTAGGTTTTAAAATTGTATCCTCTTAAATTGGATTTTTTCTAAAACAAAACTGCCGTATTTGGATCTGCAAATGTTTTGAATTAAAAATATATTAGATAGAGATAGAGTTCATCAATCACAGGTGTCATATTTGTACATGTGGCTGTTTTGAATCATTATTTGTTTTGCTGATCTGATCAAGAAATTATATTGCCCCTAGGTATAAATAAACAATCAAATTTGATATTATTAATATTAGTAGGTATATTACATCAGTGAACATCAAAATGTCATAATTGAAAGATAGTTTTTTTTTTGTGGACAGGCATACAGGGGTTTGAAGACCCTTTTATTTTATTTTATATTCCAATAAGTTTCACAGCATACATCATACAGCAGCACCATACATCTGTCATCATCATAAATGTCATAAATTAAAGATAGCTTTTTTTGTGGATGGACTACAGAGGTGTAATATACTTATAGATTTTATCCATTTTATGTATTAATTATATTATGTGTAAATGTTTTGCTTTAAATATAAAAAAAAATTAAACACGCACAAAAGCACTCGTGTGCTTTACACGATCACAGCTACATAAGAGATAAAAACATAATCTCTATATCGTCCTATTACTGCAAACACCAGGGTCGCGTTTTATAAAGTTACAATTTACAATTTCGCTGTTTGCCTCTCTTTCTAGCCAATATGTGCATGCGTTAGAGAGGCAAACAGCGAAATTGTAAATTGTAACTTTATAAAACGCGACGCAGCTATCTGCACAAATCAGGTTTTGAGCAGAATCAATTTAATTAACATGATAGTTAAACTCATTATAGAATAACATAATTCGTGCACATAGCTGGTATTTGCAGTAATAGGACGATATCTTATCATGATTAACGCTGCATCTTAAGACACTAGCTTGTTGTAGTTTGAATTCAATGAAGAACTAGAATTCAATTTACAGGCGTGTACTATTTTGGAATACAGTGTTGTTCATGATAAGCAACGATATTTGCTAATACACAAGACAGCTCTAAAAAACACGCATCTTGATTATTTAACATAGAACCGGGAAAGAACCGGGACATTATCTTCAGTACCGGTCCTCTCGGTACAGGGAGTACCGGGAAATTCCCGGTACTGAGAGAACCGGGAGCAGGCCCTACTTACCACGGGGAAAGAAAGGAACCCATTTAACCCTCGAACCTTTCGCGCAAAAATATCTCAGGTCCCATAGTGTCTCCATAGTGAAAGTTAATTGGTCAGCATGACCGTCCCGCTGTCCCTAGTACCCTGTTTATTCCTGTTCCACGACCCAGATGCCACCCTGTATCTGTATAAAACAAACTTGTCTGTAAGGGATCTCTTCCAGCTAACTTTACGACAAGCTTTACGATAAGTTCCCAAAACTTAACTACCTACGATAAACACGAAAACATCTACTATACGATATACCTACATAAAAAACGGCAATTTATCACCAACGGCTTATCCCAACGGCCGTGGGAACATATCGTGATCTCCATTGTGTCATTATTAACGTAATACCTAAAGTTTTTATAGCCCCTTACCACGTGTGTATCTAAAGGTACATTTAGACCACACGAGTATTCCCTCATTTTATCCCCCACTCTACGAAATTCGTTCATTACACAAAACGTGATTCGTCGAAATTCGTAGAGTGGGGGATAGAATGAGCGAATGCTCGTTTGGTCGAAATCACAGACTACTAAGAAGATGGTCTAAATGCACCTTAACCTGTTATCAGTGGGCAATACCACAAACAAAAATTTTAAATTTCGTTATTTTCGATCGTTTTCGTCACTCTAGTAAATAAATAGGTACGTACTTAATCCGAATGGCAGAACCAGATACTTGAAAGTTATAAATAACCCAGTCCACTTTATTTCAGAATAATAAAATTGTCGAGCCAAATTTATGAGCGGTTTCCTTTGATAGGGTAGGTAAATACTTATTTCGGCACTATGACTAATAGTCTGCGACCATATAATAACATAGACGTCTAACGCCAGCTCCAAAATGCCCCCAAAAATAATTGTTCAATTGTGTGTGACATAGCGCAAGCGCTATGCCACACTGTGCGCTGTGTTAAGCCAAGGCTTAACACCGCGCATATTTCGGCGCAACATCTTTGACAAATGTTTATAGAATATAGCCAATTAAAACTATGAACCAATTACAACTATTTTTTTAAATGGCGGTTTAAGTTTTTATAGGTCGACATTAAATTCATTGCCGTGATGCATTGAAGAGGGGGTGACATTTGTGAGCTAAAATACAAGACCGTTTTTTAAAGGCAATTTAGTATGTCGTGCGGCTTCCATGTTTTATTTTTTCGTAGCTAATAGTATTGTATACAATTTTTTAGAAGTGCCCATTTTATATTTTTAATAAACAGTTTATGTTTTAAAGTTTCTGACACTGGATTGGATTTGACGGATTTTTTATTTCATTTATCTAGTATTTGTACACTAAAACAATTGGAACCTAGGCCACTCTGGAACCATATCAAAATGACAAGTTAGTATAAGATTTCTTACAATCTGATTTACTCGTTACTTTGACATTTTTTTAGGTAATTATGAAGAATGTCCACAACGATGCACGGTAGTAATGTACGGTATATTATGAAAGGCACTGGCCGCAAATACGGGATGCCTTGAAAAATAAACTCGAGTGCTTATGGGCAATATGGCATCGAATTTATAATGAGCGATTTTTTTGTGACTACAATCTTTGACTTAGAGGTAAAGAAAGCCTACATACTTCCAAAGGTTAATTAACATTATGTAAATACAAAATAAAATATTGATATACTTACACGTTTCAGAAGCCTCGAAACATAAAATACATTAAAAAAATAAATATAAATCAAGCACGTTTCAAATTTTACTTCCTATCTTGTTAAAGTGGGACCCTGTCACTAGCGTATACTGCCAAAACACTCGTAGTAAGGGAACAGTATCAACTGTGCTTACATTTTGTTTGACAAGTTGAGCTCTGGTCGAGTTACGTGACAGAAATACGAATGATGGTTGTATTGGAGGCTGGTTGTTTACTACAGGCCTTTATATTAGGGCTGCGCCAAACAGTACCTAACTAGGGGCCCCCTGTGAGATAAGTTTAATATTACTGAAATTTAATTTTAAAACTTGTTACGTATATTTTTAAACTCGATCATAGCTGAACATGCTGCCCATAGCTCGGACTACAACATACATTAAGGTGCGTTTAAACCAAAAGAGCATTCGCTGTTCTAGCGCCCGTTCTACGAAATCAACCAATCACGTTTTGTGTACCGATCGAATTTCGTAGAGTGGGAGGTTAGAACAGCGAATGTTCCTTTAGTTTGAACGCACCTTTACGTGGTAGCTACAGCGACAAAATCTATGGCCTGGGGGGCTCCCCATGCTCTCTTAAATGCGTTTCAGTTTAGGTTCGGCTTGTCAGTTTTTGACAGAAATTCTATGGAACAGACTCGCTATATCGCTATCGTATACATTGCAGAATAGCAACTTGGCTAGGCCTGCTGATAACTCTTCGTTGGTCAGCCGATTAAGCTCTTATATGTATAAGCTCCTCGCTACGGTTCGAAATTTATTGCAATCGTCTATTAGATAAGATGACAAATGACTGAAATGACTAAAACAAATGTATTAGCATTATTTGAGTCTTACGGAAAAAAATATCCGAATCTGATTCAACCAACATCCGTAAACAATTTTTTAGCAAATTACATTTCAGTGCAAAAAAATATTTTCTATAATAATATATAGCTAAAACCACCTATACACCTCTCTAGCCTAACGAAAATTATTCAAAATTTAGAATGTTCTTAAACTGATTATGACCCAAATAATTACCGGAATTTTCAGTAGTGGTGTGTGTGTTACTTTTTGGTGTTTTTTTTATGAACTGTATTCAATTTTAGATGAATTTATGATGTTATGTGAAATACCTACATATTAAGCCGTCATGGGATTCATCATACAGTGAGTTTATTTTTCTTTTTAAAAATAGAAACTAATTGATTTTTAATTTTTAGTATTATACCGTTTCCTTTAATATAACTTCAATTTGTTTTCATAAATATATTTCATAGACACGTTTTGTGGAATAAATCTTATTATTTTATTATTGCTGTAGGTACCTACAACATGGTAACGCAGCGAGCTTGATGGAGACTTTTGCGGGGTTTTTAGGATAGTTTTAGTATTCGTTAGTATTCATTTAACTGTATATTTAATTGAATTGGTATTAGTTTAATTTATTTTGTGATAGTAAATATTTACTAATTATTATTTCATGAAATAATTCGAATTGTGTTTTTTTTTTCAACATTTATTTTTTATAATTTTTTTTTAATGTAAAAAGTAGTATTTTACCTAAAGGGCCACCCCAACATTAGCCGGCATATTTTGGCGCATCACTACTAAATATAGAGCAATCACGGCGCCGAGGAATCTATCGCGTTCGCGAACCGCGGCCGGCGTGGGAGCGCGGTTATGCTAAACAGGTCGTTGGTACCCCGCGAGCGTACCTGTCCATCGACACTACAGCGTGATGTATTTTATACTGATTAATAAATCAATTTTAGAATTATAACTGTGAGACAACATATTAAAATATTTAGCGAAACGGGTTACTTACGTAATTTAAGGCGACAATTGCTCGACACGTTTCGATCCTTTTAGAGAATCCTCGTCATGGAGTGCCCACGTCCAAAGCTTGACGTGTACCTACTGCGGGCTTACGCTCTGCTGGAATGGGTGCTGAGTAATTAATAAATAACTTAATATTTTCAATTATTTTTGTACCTAACATGGAATATGTAGGTAATACTGGGTCCCTAATTGAATTTGTCGTGACTTTCATAATTAACAAAATATTATCAATTGAGGAAACTCACATATCGCATATGTAGATCATAATTGTAACTACTTACTTTTTTACTTTATATATTTACTTTTTTTGCCAAGGGTATACTCGTATCTTCGTGATGTATATCGTTCGTAGATCTCAAACCTACCCTTAACAAAACATAGATAGGTACATTTTGAGTTAATGCTGTATAGATCTAGGCGTGTGTTATTTTTAGACACACTCCGAGATAGGTAAAATGGGCATGTGTATCATGCTTCCAGAATCTCTGAAGAGGCCAGTAGGCGCAACAAAAACAGGTACCTACAGTAAGAGATGGTGGTAAGAGACAGGTGGATTGCATCGCATGTCCAGAAAACAGCCTGCGCATATTTGACACCATAATCCATGCCCATTTGACGTCATATTCAAAAAGAGCATACCTACTTATGTGTGGGGTACATGCCACGGCTTCGTGTCTCAGACCCCTAAAGGAGGCCGGATCCAGGAAAGTTTTAGTCAAGGCGAGTACCTAGCCCGTTTCAAAATTTCGAAGCGACTTGGCATCTGATATTCATTTCTCATTTGGAGATCCTTGCACAGGTGTGAATTGAATAAATAGATAATGTAATTCTTATGACTAGTTTAGAATATTGTGTAAGTAGCTATTTAACTCCCCAAGTCCAAAAAAAGTTCCTTATGTATAAACTTAGGTATGCATGCATATAATATTCATGTAGGTATGAGAGAAATGTTATCAATTTTATTATCATATTTATCAACTTTAACTATTGTAAAATATTTGCATTTTAATTGAAATTAATTATTTTCAGTTGTATTATTGGAGCAATAAATACCTATAGAGTTGACGTAGGTCAATTACGCACAATCTTCATAATATTTTAAAACAAAACATTATAAGTAGGTACTTGGGTGTACGTTGGTTTTTCTCATTAAAATTTATCACATTTAGCGATTACATGTCCTAATTAATATAATTTCGAATATAAATTGGAACAATTGTATGTATTTCAGCATGACGAGGCAAATTTAAATAAAAGCTTTCGATCGCTTAGCGGCTTACTCATATTCCCTTGTGTCTCGTGACCGATAGGTGAGTCCAATATTTAACATAACTATTATAAATATAATCATCTCATATAAATCACCATATTAACGAGTTAGAGCTTCTGCGTTATTTAAACAAACAGATATTTTCATGACCTTAATTTAATTATTTTCGATTATTTTGACACCAAAACCGTCGACTGTACGGTAAAATATAATTCTACAAAATTCACATTTTTTAAAACAAGCACATGTCTCAAAATCCACACTTGAAGTGTCCACGGAAAGAACATGTCTAGTCAATTCAAATTACCGAAGGAAAAACCACCTTACTTTTAACAGAGTAAGGTGTGAATTTGCCCTATTTTTTTTAACTCGTGAGGCCCTGTGTCATATATACGAGTATATTACATAACACTTTGACTTTATAGACATAGTGTCAAAGTTAAATTCGGTTGAAGGAAGTGACGTCACCAGGCCTCAGGAGGTTAAAGCTTTGGACATGTTTTTTCCGTGGACCCTTCACTTAAATATTTTTTACCGATCGTAAACAAGTTTCGCAGAGCATCCTGTACATCAATCCGAGATAATAATCCAAGTTCAAGGCGCACCGCGGGCGGGTACAAGATTCCACCCGCTAGGAGCGCGCTACCATTCCATCGCGGGTACTACGACCAGCCTGAACTCCCCAGGGACAACTGAAGATCAACTCGTGAACTATCACTGAAGATTAGCCAGCACACTGGCCGATAAGACCACGGAGAAAATACTGGCCGAAAAAAGTGGCTGCTAGTGAAGAAAGTTTCTGACAAATTCCAGCCAGGATTTTTTTGTCTTTAGAAAAATGTTTTTGATCTGGGCGTTTATTTTAGTGTGAGTATTAAAAATAAGGTATTTTTGCACAATCTAGGGTTAACTAACACCGGGTTAGCCGGTTAAGTCCGCATATTTCTGAAAGTTTAAACCGTTGAACCTCGGGTTAGGGGCCTAATCCTGGATAATGAAAGTGGACTTAAGCATCGAACTGATCACCAGGCAAACTATTAGAAGACCCGAAAAATTATAATATTTATGATACTTCGAATGTTCCCAATTTTACTTTTCCTTTACATTCTAATTGATAAATGGATACAAAATGTATGCTCATGCGAAATATGTCACTGATTTAGTAGTTAATTTGGTCAAAACTATGAAGAAATACCAAGATAAGAAAGCATAAAAAAATACTTTCTAAGTAATCTCGGGGATAGCGCCGCTCAGATTACTTAAAATTCATGACGTAAAATATCACAAGTAATAATAATAAAGTTTCACCAATCAATTTTTCAACAGAATTTAAAATAACCGGCCAAAAGTATGTCGGGCTATGCTCAGTGTAGGGTTCCGTAGTTATTCAAAAACGGCTGGGCCGATTATGGTCGAAATAGTTTTATTTTAAAGTACCTACTCTATAAGCCCACTATTCATGATTTATTTAAAAAATTTTGGACCTACGTATCAAAAGTTAAGAGGGGTGGAGGGGAGGGGACACAATTTTTTTTCTGGAGCGATTATCTTCGAAAATATTAACTTTAGAAAAAAACTTTCTTTTAAGACCCGTATTATTTTTAAGAGACCTATTCAATGATACCCCACATTATAGGATTACAACAAATCAATTCGATTGTGTTTTTTTTATGATTTTAGTTGCACCGAGCGGGTATTATGCTCCGACCGATTCTCCCTCCCAGAGTTGCCTCCCGGCGAGGCACCAGACCGCATCCTCAAGTTCATGGAAGACACGTACAAGACCGGCCGAGGCAAATCGAGCTCTGAGGCAGGGGAGCCTTTGCTACTCACCCCGTTCATTGAGCAGAACAAATTGGAAGAAGCTAGGGAGGCTGCAAAAGTGGACTCGGATTATATATTGCCTGACATGGACAGCTATGCTGGGTATTTGACGGTAAGGGTTCCTAATCCTCAAGTTCATGGAAGACACGTACAAGACGTGCCGAGGGAAGTCCAGCTCCGAGACAGGCTAGCCTGCTACTCATCCCGTTCATTGAGCAGAACAAATTGGAAGAAGCCGGCTGCGAAGGTGGACTCGGATTATATATTGCCTGACATATGTAGACAGCTATGCTGGGTATTTAACGATAAGGAATCTTCTCAAGTTTATGGAAGACGCGTGCAAGACCGGCCGAGGGAAGTCCAGCTCCGAAGCGGGGGAGCCTCTGATACTCACCCCGTTCATTGAGCAGAACAAATTGGAAGAAGCTAGGGAGGCTGCAAAGGTGGACTCGGATTATATATTGCCTGACATGGACAGCTATGCTGGGTATTTGACGGTAAGGATTCCTAATCCTCAAGTTCATGGAAGACACGTTCAAGACCGGCCGAGGGAAATCCAGCTCCGAGGCAGGGGAGCCTCTGATACTCACCCCGTTCATTGAGCAGAACAAATTGGAAGAAGCCAGGGAGGCTGCGAAGGTGGACTCGGATTATATATTGCCTGACATGGACAGCTATGCTGGGTATTTGACGGTAAGGATTCCTAATCCTCAAGTTCATGGAAGACACGTACAAGACGTGCCGAGGGAAGTCCAGCTCCGAGTCAGGCAAACCTCTGCTACTCACCCCGTTCATTGAGCAGAACAAATTGGAAGAAGCCAGGGAGGCTGCGAAGGTGGACTCGGATTATAATATTGCCTGACATAGACAGCTATGCTGGGTATTTAACGGTAAGGAATCTTCTCAAGTTTATGGAAGACGCGTGCAAGACCGGCCGAGGGAAGTCCAGCTCCGAAGCGGGGGAGCCTCTGATACTCACCCCGTTCATTGAGCAGAACAAATTGGAAGAAGCTAGGGAGGCTGCAAAGGTGGACTCGGATTATATATTGCCTGACATGGACAGCTATGCTGGGTATTTGACGGTAAGGATTCCTAATCCTCAAGTTCATGGAAGACACGTACAAGCCCGGCCGAGGGAAGTCCAGCTCCGAGACAGGCGAGCCTGCTACTCACCCCGTTCATTGAGCAGAACAAATTGAAAGAAGCTAGGGAGGCTGCGAAGGTGGACTCGGATTATATATTGCCTGACATGGACAGCTATGCTGGGTATTTGACGGTAAGGATTCCTAATCCTCAAGTTCATGGAAGACACGTACAAGACCGGCCGAGGGAAGTCCAGCTCCGAGTCAGGCAAGCCTCTGCTACTCACCCCGTTCATTGAGCAGAACAAATTGGAAGAAGCTAGGGAGGCTGCGAAGGTGGACTCGGATTACATATTGCCTGACATGGACAGCTATGCTGGGTATTTGACGGTAAGGATTCCTAATCCTCAAGTTCATGGAAGACACGAACAAGACCGGCCGAGGCAAATCCAGCTCCGAGGCAGGGGAGCCTCTGATACTCACCCCGTTCATTGAGCAGAACAAATTGGAAGAAGCTAGAGAGGCTGCAAAGGTGGACTCGGATTATATATTGCCTGACATGGACAGCTATGCTGGGTATTTAACGGTAAGGGTTCCTAATCCTCAAGTTCATGGAAGACACGTTCAAGACCGGCCGAGGGAAGTCCAGCTTCGAGACAGGCGAGCCTGCTACTCACCCCGTTCATTAAGCAGAACAAACTGGATGACGCTAGGGAAGCTGCAAAGGTGGACTCGGATTACATATTGCCTGACATGGACAGCTATGCTGGGTATTTGACGGTAAGGATTCCTAATCCTCAAGTTCATGGAATACACGTACAAGACCGGCCGAGGGAAATCCAGCTCCGAGGCAGGGGGGGCCTCTGCTACTCATACCGTTCATTGAGCAGAACAAACTAGATGACGCTAGGGAGGCTGCGAAGGTGAACTAGGATTATTGCCTGATATGGACAGCTATGCTGGGTATTTGACGGTAAGGATTGCTAATGATTTAGGTAACACACGCGGGATAGAGCTATGGATAGAACACTCTGTCTTTCTCACACACCGTAGCCGCATACGGAAGCAGCGCCAGTGTGACGTCTACTTTAGTGGAGATTTTCAATTCTTTTGTTACCTGCAGGCCTGGCCAAGATGCTATCCTACAATAGTATGCAGCCATTGCATTGCAGACCACTTCCAGACCGACTATTTCCATACAGTACATTATTGTGGTCACGTGACTTATCGCTTATCGTATACGATTGCAGAATGGCATCTTCGCTAGTCCTGCTGATTTTTTTATTATATTGAGTAGGTCCACTGGATGCGGGTGGCGCAGGACCGGTCATTGTGGCAATCTTTGGGGGAGGCCTATGTTCAGCAGTGGACGACTTTCGGCTGATGTGATGATGATGATGATGATTGAGTAGGTTCCTAAAGTGAGGTCAGCCACATTTGCTCGTACAAAACAATCCATGATAGAGTACTTACGAATAATGATTCCTTCAACAGTTTTATCATGTTCAATAGATTTCGCACTTCAACAGGCCATTACACTTCAGAGAATGAATCTCAACCCATACAAAAAAAGCCTTATATCCAATCTTCTTGATTCAGATACCTACATTCCTCTAGTCATCATTTCATTATGTTTTAGGTGAACAAAGAGTACAACGCGAACCTATGGTTCTGGTACTTCCCAGTGTCTGGTAAGAAAGTGGAGGACACTCCTTGGATCATCTGGCTGCAGGGCGGTCCTGGCGTCTCCTCGCTATACGGCCTATTCACTGAGATCGGACCGTTTATCGTCAATGAAGACCACAATTTGGAAGGTAAGCATTATTTGTCGTGTCGTGCCGAAAGTAAGAATAGGGTAAACTTGCCTTAATCGTACTCCTGCCTAAATCGTACCCCATCAATATCTTGTGAATTGAAACTGCCGAACCGGCGCAAGTTTTATGAAACTGAACAACTTGGTCGGTGTGTAACATCATTCGAGAAACAACCCCACAGTGGCACTCCATCGAAAATTATTCAATAAGTTATTAATTTCGCTGTTTTCGAGTAATGGTTAAGGTCGATTCTTAAGGATTTCAATTTTGATCGCAATTAGCTATGTAAATTATAAGTATTTTGCTTAATTCTTTACTTATTTACGTTATTAATTACGAGAAATATTATCGTCAGTTTAACCACATTTTTTTTATACGGCAATTTTTAAATCTTAGTTATCTTATGCCTAAATCGTACTCATCACTTTGTTCTATTTCGTACCGGTACGTTTTAGGAATAATCGTTTATTTGACTGTATAAGATAAACATAACCAATGTATAATATAATACTTAGTCATGTAAAGTTACAGACATAACTCTCTGTGTATATTAGCAAAGGAAATTTAAAAAAAATAATAAATTTGGCCAGGCTCATGTTGTAGGAAGGAAACAAAATAAGAGACAATAATTTGTGTACCTACGCAATGAAGTATGGATCCACTGACATTGTGCTGGAGTCGAGAAATATTCTCGTAATGTTATTTTTGACAATGCCATGAAATTATGCAGTCCGACAAACAATTACGGATTGAAAAAAAAAACGTAAAATGTTAATTTTAAATCTGAAACAAGCGAGCAAGAAAGTCAACAATATAATAAGATGAGTGGCTAAATAAATATTACTAAAATCCCTGAATATCATTGTCTATAATAATGAGACTATAAATAATTATATATCTTAATTTTCATACTAAGTTACGCCGGTACGAAATAGGGATACAGAGGTACGATTTTCGAATACATAGTCTTAAATCGTACTTTTTCCACTTTTTTTTTAATTGTTTTTATTTCAGAATATATTGAAGTTCAAAATTAATTTGTTACTTTAGTCGATTAGTAAATAAATAAAGATTCTTTTGATATCATAAACATATTAATATCTTATTTATATATCCTGATATTTAGCACTTTCTCTTAAGGGGTACGAATTAGGCAAGTTTCCCCTACATTTATCACCATGTCATGTCCCACGGGTGTCGTAAGAGTCGACTAAGGGATTAAAGTGTCATTGACCATTCTTTGACAGAAGATTGATGATGGGCAGCAGCGTCATCATAGATAGTGCACTATGTGGCACCCACTATAGTGGACACATTAGGTACTGATCCGCTTGCCCAGCGTGGCGATTATGGGCATTTACCTCCTAATGCGTCTATATCTACGCATTATTAATACGAGATGCCTACGTCCAGCAATGAAGCATTATTTTACTCGTGGATCACTAACGTTTTAAGTCGAGGGTTGCTTGACATGTTTCAATCCATATCATATGAAATACATTTATCTTCCTTTTACCTCTTCTAGGAAATTCTAGGGTTGCGTCTGGATATTTATTTCTACTTGACGTGAAGGGAAATGTTGTTATCTAGAATTCAAATATCACTAAATATTGTGTTGTTATCTTCATAATATTATTCGGTAAGATGCATTGAGTTTTTCACTTTCGAACCTATAGTAATTATAATTACGGATAAAGTAATGCCTTTTTAAATATTTTCCTTTTTCTGCACCACCTACCTACTACCTGCATTTTTGTAATCGTGTCTCCTCTACCCAAAGGTTGTCTGGAAGAGATAGCTTTTTAGCGATAAGGCCGCCTTTTGTGACCTCTGTTTTTTGTGTTTCTTTTGTTTTGTGAACTTTTGTTCTTTATTACGTGTGAGGTGTGCAATAAAGAGTTTTGTATTGTATTGTATTGCCTC
>JALPQI010013860.1:0-29643 GCA_025490895.1 Thaumatotibia leucotreta | reverse complement strand
CTAGCCCCTTTATTCATAAACGTTTGCTAACTTAACAAGCCGCTAAGTATTGTTTGTCCCTTTCTATCTTACCAATATGTAAATACTTAGCCAGCTTGTTAAATTAGGAGACGTATATTAATAAAGGGATAAGTATTTTATTTTTGGAACAGAATGTTGTCGTTATTTATCTGTGGCTACAATGATATAAAACACGAACGGCCATGTTTGTCTTACGCATGACGTCACAAGATGTCTCAAATGGCAACTATCCGTCTCATTTTATTTTAGTCTTATCAATTAGGTATCAGTAACAACAAATTCAAAATGTATGTGTAGTGACGTCACCAATGACAGAAGTCAGGTGACCTAACGTTTACGCGCAGGTTTAAAATGATTTAGGCCCATTAGTGCAACTTACCTTAAACCTTCATAACAGTCTAAACATACAACGGCGTAGTCACCGTTTTCTAATAATAATGAATTTTCAGTCCGCCTTTGCATTAAAAATGGGAATTCCTGTAACAAGAAAACATTTATTATATAATATACAATAGGGTGAATCGATTTTCTTATTTGAGGATTTTCATTTTTTGCCTAGCAATCGGACAGTACAGGGTAATAATAATAGGTTGCAGCAGGTGTACAACACAGCAAATTTCTCCAAAGGGCCTCTACGTGTTGGATCTATATCCACGCGCAAGCTTATCAAAACACCGGCACGTAATAGCCCGTGAAACGAGGGAGATATAAATAATAATAATTCATAAAATAATATTTATACAAGGTGCCCACGAGGAAAGGCAAAAATTCAAACTGCATATTCCTGAGACTAAAAAAAGCAAAAAAAATTAAATGAGTTTTGGTCAAATCTGCAAAAAAAATTTTTTTTTTAGGTTTTTTTTTTATGTTTTGAATGCCTTAATACACAAAAAAAGGATTTCATTAATCAAACTGTCGCAAAAAATGCACTTTACATTTTTTTTTACATTTGCTAGGTAATTAAAGATATTTTTGTTCATTTGATGTCTGTCAATTAAGTGTGATAAGACTGAGACAACATGGTGACAAAATCGTTTCCTAAAATGCGTTTATCATAGCGTAACGGTCTAAGACGGTTTAAAAAAAAATCTCTTAAAATAGACTGAATCCAGAAAACTTCATCTGACATTTTTAACTTCAAATTTGGTCAGAAATCCGCTGTTGAATTTTTTCCCTTTCCTCGTGTAGATCGATACTTCGTGGTTAGAGAAACAAGTACTTCGCGTGTAAAGTGCAAAAACTGGAGGCCAAAACTGCTCCTTTGCTCGACGCGACTTTCAGTCGCTATCGACCGTTCTCCGCATGCGTGAAAAATGTTACACGCTTGATTCTCATCATCATCATCATCAGCCTATGATAGTTCACTGCTGGACGTAGGCCTCTCCTACTATGCGTATAAACGCATTAGGAGGTAAATGCCCATAATCGCCACGCTGGGCAAGCGGATTGGCGATCGCAGTAATGTGTCCACTATGATGACGCTGCTGCCCATCATCAATCTTTTATCAAATAATAGTCAGTGACACTTCAATCCCTTACGACGCAGGAGGAGTTGGGTTGGTGACAAATGTATTCTTACTGCCGTCACCACACGGCCAATTGATTGACACACGGCTGTTGATTCTCATACAATTCGACGACCTTTTCCTTCTACTTGATATACTCGTAATTCTGTGGTATTAAGTAAGTATAGCCTAAAGGCCCAAGGCGAAATTTGGCTCCTAGCCATTGCAAACCACAGTCCTACCAGTAGTACTATTGTTTTATACTCGTCCAGGTCCTAACATTAAGATTACATTTTTTTAATGTTATTGTATTTGTATGCCATCAACAGCTTTGGGGCATATTTACTCCGTTTATTATATCTTTTAGGACAAATTGAATTTAATAAAAAAATAATATTTTTATTAAATACGTCCGATAACCTAGCATTAAGCATTTGAAAGCATAATGTCGGCTTTTGTAATAAGTCCTAGTGGTAGGACCGTGGTATGCTATGACTATACAGCCGTTTGAAGAAGTTGGGTCTAAATGACCAAGTTAATTATTACTATAAGAAGGACCTTGGGCCTTAGGCACTGGTCTCACCGCGAGCTACTAAGCTATGAACTATCGGCTATAAACATGAACAATAGATACGCACTCCCGTGTAAATAAATGAGACACGGCGATACTCGCCCAGCTATCAGCTATCAACGCCGGACGAGTATCGCCGTGTCTCTTTTATTTACACAGGAGTACGTATCTATTGTTCGTGTTTATAGCCGATAGTTCATAGCTTAGTGCCACAAAGTGCTGGAACGATTTACCCCCACCAGTACGAAATTGTCTGTCGGTCGCCTCTTTTAAAGTTAAGTTGAAAATATTTTTATTAAATAAGCAAAAGTGTAGCATCTAGACAGCCGTGCGAATCCACACACTCACACACATCCACACGAACAACAGCGCACACTACTAGTACCATTACCATGTACATGCATAATTACATACCTTCCTTCATATGGGTTTATACATACATTTTGTTTTGTAATAATTTGCATTGCTCAGTTTTATTTTATAAAAATATAGTGTTATGTTCTTTTTTGTTACCTATATAAATAATATTTATGATTGTTAAAGTACTGTACCTATCGATTTGTTTTGATGATGCCATACTGGATGACAGTGTCCTCTAGTTCAAATGGGCTTCACTGAAAATCAGCGTCACGTAGTGAGTTTCACTACAGGGACCCACTGCGGGACATCATGCTGAGTGAAGACCTTTTAGCGCAATTCACTGTTCACGAGTTTTTAATGTTAATGTATACAAGCTAATATTGTTTTGTGCTAATAAACATTTCTTATTCTTATTCTTAGTAGCTCGCGGTGAGACCAGTGCCTTAGGAGGATAGCGGGATAAGGTAGAGGTAGAGGTCTCGGTATACCTTAATGGGTAGGGCTCGAACCCGCTTGCGGTAGGTCTTGATGCCGCACAGGTGGCAGTGGTAGTCGTGCGATAATTATTACTATAAGAAGGACCTTGGGCCTTAGGAGGATAGCGGGATAAGGTAGAGGCATTGATTTAGAATATATAAGTGGATCCCCAAACAGCTCAAAAAAATGCCCCCAAAAAATGGGCTGCAGAAGTAAATATTGCGGTCCTTTTGCTCCGCTATTCAGTTCTGACAGTTGACATTTGGTCACCTTACGGCTCCTTACGGTATAGCATCATTATTCCTTAAACATAAAAAGTTTCTACTATTTCGCGGAGTTGTTCGCAAATTTGACACTTATTGCTCACTTCACAAAGTTTTTTATTCTTTGAGTTTTTTTTATTATAGTTTATTGTAAGTGAGCGTTATTAGCTTCAACTGAAACATGATAGAAATGACTTTTAGTGCCACTTTTATTGGTTTTTTTTGTTTGGCTCTGTGCGTCCATTTATTATTTAATGTCATTGGGTAGAGGTAGAGGTATCGGTATACCTTAATGGGTAGGGCTCGAACCCGCTTGCGGTAAGTCTTGATGCCGCACAGGTGGCAGTGGTAGTCGTGTGTGTTGTACACGCGCCGATCTGCGCTCACGCCGCCTAGCGCTTCGTACCTGACAACAAATTCGTAACTAATTAAAGAAAATAGTACATTTCGATACATGTGCAAAAAAAATTTTTTTTTTCGACGAGGGTGAAAGTTGGAGCCCGAGTGAAACGAGGGCGACCAATCACCCGAGTTAAAAATAAGTTTTTACACGTGTATCGAACGGCTTTTTTCATAACAAGTGCCTTAAAAAGAGAAATTTACGCACGCGAAGCGTACGCAAAGTTTACTTTTCCGCACTGGTTAGGAAAATTAAATTATATTTATCTTCGTAGGCAAGTCACTACAGACTGAGCTATGGAGGCCGTGAAAGTTATTTTAACCAAGTTACTATGAGGCAGATAGAGGCTTTGAATGAGGCGAAGGCGACGGGGGAGGAGACGTGCACAATTTGCGAATGCACTAAATGCCCTCCCCCAATAGGAACAGCGGGTGGCGGACCCGCAATCTTCGGTCCTTAGTTTATGGAGGGAGAGCCATGCGTATCTGACTCTCCCCTTTAATGGTGCGGGTGTTCCGGCAACCACAAGTTGCTAGAACCGCCGGGGGATGTCATGGTCATGGTAGAGTGCTAGACCGATCCCAAGACATCCCCCAACAACGGCAGGTGACGGATACGCCGGAGTGGTTTTTTAGTGGGTAGGGCCGCACTCTTCCCCCTCTCGTTAGGAGAGGAGGGCTAAGAGAGGCGACTCCCACATACGCCCCCCCATATGGCCTTCTCCCGGCCGGGGGGGATCATGCGTAAATTCCACTCCGTCAAAAAAAAAAGATAGAGGCTTTGGAAGACTAAAACAAAAATCATTATGACATATTTTTGTAGAGTATTTGCTCGTTAAGAAACTAAACTTTATTTTAAGAAAAAAACCTGTTTTATGTTGACCAACTTTACCTGACCATGATATTAGCAAATAGATACTTTGACTTTGACCATTAAAATACGTCAAAGTGAACATATTATTTCTGAAAAATTTACTAACTTTAGGTCCTCAAGTTCATCAAGCATCGAAATGGAATTTTTCGTGTATCCTATAAAGTAGCAATAAAAACATGATTTTTTATAGAAGCAGCAACGATATGTTACTGAGTACACGTACCTTCTCCATTGACTAAGTAGCGAGTGATAACAGAATGTGCAAACTAGCGCCGACCCGTTTTCCCGAAGTTGCTCTGCATTTGGTAGACTCTGTAATAAACAATACTATTATTTAAAAATCCTATTAAAAAAAAGGGAATAGATAAATAATTTCATTGCACAATACGTGCAACTTAACACGTTCGACGCCGGTGACACAGCGTCTGTGATCAAACAAATCACATATGCCAGTGACACACATCCATCATCATCATCACTTCAGCCATTTATCGCCCACTGCTACGCATAGGCCTCTCTTCTAGTACGCCAATCATCGCGGTCCTAAGCCCAATCTAACTCAGAAGTGTCCCTCAATCTTACGAATGTCGTCTACCCAACGAGCCAACGGACCTTTTTACTACGTCTAACATAAATGAAATTCTAACTCCTATGCCACTGACATAAAAATACGAACATTTTAGACACAAATGTTGTGTCGCCGGCATATGGGCTCATATTAGTGTCGGGTACCTGGTGCGTGAGGAGACAGGGGAAGTACGGCGCGTTGCCCTGCGGCTGCCCGTACAGTATCCGCGCCAGCGTGAAGTCCGAGTGCAGCCCGCAGAGGAAACAGTATATCGACGTACACGCTGCAAACAACAACGTTATTCATACTTACATAACATTGATATATATTCTACTAGCGACCCGCCCCGGCTTCGCACGGGTACTATACCTACATAAAAACCTTCCTCTTGAATTACTCTACCTATTAAAAAAAATCTCATCAAAATCCGTAGCGTAGTTTTAAAGATTTAAGCGTACAAAGGGACATAGGGACAGAAGAAGTGACTTTATTTTATACTAGTAGTGATAGTGATAAACAAGTAGTAAATTAATAAAATTGTAATGCTATTTGATACTTTAATGTTAACCTAGGAAGAGCGGAGTCTCCTAATACAGGCATTATTGCTTACAGGACGACTCCATCCCATAAATCATTGTACCTATTGTTTCTTATAAAATAAAGAATTTTGATTTTTTTTATAGCCTCGTATTTCCTGGCCTATTAGAAAGTGTTTGGGAATATGAATGTAATTCTTAAATTGTAGTAACTAACTTATTTTTCATCACACTTGTTGTCTAAGCGCGCCATTGCTTGCATGCGTAGCGGGTGTAATAGAGAAGTGAAAATCCCTAGGGAATAATACAAATGTCAGTACGTCATTTAATAATATTTTGTAGTAAAACTTATTTTTTTGTGGGCAAGTGTGATGAAAAACATTGTATGCATCAAGGGAGGTAAGTACGGAAATACTAACGAGAGTGTTAGAAGCTTTTAATGACTCGAGTTAGTATTCCGCTTACCGACCGTCACTACAATGTACTATTATTTAATTTGAACCATACAAAACCACACGGCTATGTTAAATATCCATTAAGAAATTTATAAATTAGCGTTTAGTAAGGAAATCGTAATCGTGTACTTTACTAACCCCCGTTCGCTCTTAAGGCCACATTAATAAGAGCGAAAGGGACAGACAATACTTAGCGGCTTCCTAAGTTAGGGGACGTTTATGAATAAGGTAAGTGTGCTAGTGCCAGCTGTAATTACAGGCCGCAGTTTTTTGCTGAATTTGAACCGTTTTGCGGCAAACTTTGCGAACTTTATTTAGTTTATCCTTTTAAATGTGTATGTGTTTGTTTGTAAAGTAATGTCACAATAGTAGATTGTGTCACAAGAGATCAAAATGGTATATTTCCGGCGTGGGCGTATATTGAATCCTGAATGGAGCGACGGATTCCACAATTGAATCTCGACCGTAGGGAGGGATTCTAAAGTGGAATCGTGAGCGTAATGAAGGATTCAAGCGTTAACGCCCAAGGCGATTTTTTTATTTTTTTTATTTAGAAACAAACAGTCTGTATATCAATTCATAAGTACATTAGCTAACAGCTTCAATTCTTACTATACAGACCTATAGTTTCCTATATGTAAAATAAATTACAATTTATAAACTTATTGCTATGAAACGTGAAACGCTATACCACCACCTATGATGATACATCACATATTTAATATTTATGTAAATAATCGATTCTGAAGAGATTTTTATCAATTATGAACGTACTGTTTATTTTCATATTTCATTGTAATTTTTTAGGCTGGCAATAGAAAGTCCTTGAACAGAAAAGTGCCACTTTTGATCCCTCCCAGCAGGGAAGAAAAGGCACGTATTCGAATAGGTGGTGTGAAAATATTTTTTTTAGTACAGATGGTGCCTTTTTTAGGCTCGGGTTCTAGTGCAAGAAGTGGGTCATTTTACGTCAGGTTCAAAACTTCGGAGGGGTATCTGTACTAAAAAACGTAGTACGAGACACGTGCAAAAACTAAATTCGTAACTCGTGTCGATTTACTATCGGTCGTGTTTTAACCCTTTAAAGGCATAGGGAATATGTTTCCCACCATGTTTCAACTTTGTGTCAAAGTGGCAAGAGTTCAATTTCGCGCATTTCTGACATCTGTCTGCCCGTTAAAGGGTTATAACATCGCCACGTATCGTATTTCATGTTTTTCGCACTTGTGTCGTAATGTACTATTCTTTCTTTCTAGTCAACTTACCGCTATTACTAGCGACGGTTCTGTCGGAGGTAGTGGAGGGTGGGGTGGGGATGACTCGCTCGCCGTTCAGCGACGAATTACTCGGCAGTGGCGACGGGATGTTGTACCTGTTGACAAAATCGTAGCAGCTTTAGGAGCATTCCATGAAAACATCTACTTTTTGTCGCTTACGACTCGCTATGGTAGCTACCCTAATAAAATATGCTAGCTGCTAGGAAACACTGTCAATCTTAAAGCCTTGATATGTTATTATTATGCCGTAACTCAGCTTACTAATTTAAATTCTCAAAAGTATTGAAAAGACAGTGTCGCTTACGACATTTTTCATGGAATGCTCCTTTAGAACATCTTGTGTTCAACAGCAACCCGTCTCTTTTATACAAGCCTCGGGCATGTAAAGAGATGTACAGGAGAAATGTTTTTAACATGAGCATTACGGTATTCAAAAAGTTACCAAATGAATTGCGGACATTGTCGAGGGAATTATTTAAACGATTTTTAACAATGTAATTTATAATAGTATTTTCGTGACATTTGTATAATAGTAATAGACCTGGACATTCTGTTTAATTTATTAATTGTTATTCTATGGCTTTGAAACATTTATATGCTTGCTTGCTTGCTGAATACAAGGATCTTATTAATAATTAACACCTTGATGTACTGTATTCTCATAAATATTTTTTTTTTATTTGAATTGAATTGACTTTATTGATTATAAAGAGACGTGTAGCTGCCAGTTGCTGTCAATCACGAGATATGCTAGCCCTTAGCCTGACAAAACAATAGCGGCCTTACCACATCTTGTGTTTGGCAGCAACTCGCAGCTACCCGTCTCTTTTTGATTTTATTGATTATAAAGAGATGTGTAGCTGCCAGTTGCTGTCAATCACGAGATATGCTAACCTTTAGCCTGACAAAACATCAGTGGCCTTAGCATATCTTGTGTTTGGCAGCAACTCGCAGCTACCCGTCTCTTTTTGATTTATTGATTATAAAGAGACGTGTAGCTGCCAGTTGCTGTCAATCACGAGATATGCTGTTGCGGGCCCCTAGCCTTTCAGTGCTTAATTGTCGTCACAAATCCGACTGAAATTAAGGTTTTACTCGTTAAGGTTAAAAGCTCTTAGATGATCCTGGCACTAGGATGAATATTCGGCGTTTTTACGGAGTTTTTATTTCGTCATTGTCGTCTAATTCAGTACCAATACCAAGCCTAGCGTAATGTTGCTGCTACTCGTCCTTCCATTTCGGTAATAATCGCGAAATGACGACGAATTCGAACGGTTAAAACGCTCCGCGGAGAATTACGCAGATGACCCCGGTACTGTTACGATCTACTTGGGTGCTTAGACAAGTTGCCAATCGCTAACGTTTAATCGTCAATCGTAAACGAAAGGCAGCTGTCTTTGGAGCACTAATATGTAAGAATGACAGAGGGAAAACTACGATATGCTACTAAGCGTTAGCGATGGGCAACTTAGCCCTGGTGTTGTACTGACCTGCGGTGCTCTAGTGGTACCCGCTCAGCATCCATCATCTCCCACTGCCTCGCTAGATGGCGCACGCAGCGCGAGCACGCGAGCACGCGTCCGCCACGTGACGCGCTCCCTGTACCAGCTAGACACGGGAAGTGCATCGCATGGGAGTTCATGTATTCTGCCGTCGTTGATAGCCATTCCATTGATTGTTGCGAGAATAGCCCGCAGCATACGTAACACCTGGAAGTTTAATAAAGTTGTCAACTCTACAGGGATGATTCTAAAATTATTGTCGTTTTCTTTTTGTGCGGGCGAGAAATTTAAATCGTATTCAGTGTTCTAATGCCTGGGTGCTTAGCCAAGTTGCCAATCGCTAGCGCTTAAACGTCAATCGTAAGCGAAAGGCAGCTAACTGTCTTTGTTGCACTAATATGCAAGAGTGACAGAGAGAGAAAACTGCGATACGCTACCAAGCGCTAGCGATTGGCAACTTGGCTAAGCATCCTGGTGTATAAGCGCCTTAACCCTTAGAGTCGCAAGCATTTAAACTTCAAAAATCGAGTTCAAATGTGTTCTTGAAATAAACACTGAAAAAGCATAAGCATAAATTCGAGCGAAGGTCGCCTGACATCGTGTGATGACGCTGGACTCCAGAGGTATTTTACCTCCGACATCATATGACGTCGCTGGGACTCGAAGAGTTAAGCTTATGACTGATAGCTCCCGTCAGTCATATGCTTGCTAGGAAGAGACGCAGTCAAAAGAAGTTTGCTAATTCGTATCTTTGTGCAAACAATGTAAACAAACCCTTCAAAGAAATATCTTATTGGCATATTGTTTTTCTCATGCTAATATTGCTACCCCAAAAAGAGTGATGTACTTCTTCTGATTTCTAGCAATAGATGAACTGGTTTGCCAGACTCTAGATTAAAAATTAAGCATATGAATACACGGTTTATAAACATTTCTCGCAACTTCTTTTAACGGTTATTAAAGAAAGTACTGTCGGCGATTAAAGCTCGTATCCGGAGTGTAATTTTAGACAGAATAGGGACCGGAACCGGAATTTTACAAAAACCTCAAAATAGCCCAATATTTTAAAATGTTTTATACTCTTTATGTTCTACTCAACATTTTATGTAATTTACAATATCATATTTTTAAATTATTCCATTAACTTACAATTTATATACCGAAGAACGAAAAAAGAACCGTTATTTTTGTATAGAGAAAATAACGGTTCCGGTCCCTGGACAGAATTTCGTTTAGAATACAGACCTATATAGCCCCATGCCATTCTCGCCGGCGACCAGTTGACTATGTGGCGACGGCGGGAGCGCTGCGGGCCGCTTCGTCGCGCTTGACTTCATGTCGTATGGCTTAAACCTGCGAAAACAGTCACATCATCAGCCTATTTCAGTCCACTGCTGGACGTTGGCCTCTTCTATTAACTACACTCCGTGTGATCTTAGACTTTAGTACCGTTTGGTAGCCAACGTTTCGAAACCAGCTTCGAAATGGGAAAAAAATCCCAGAAGGTAACTGGCTTTAAATCGGGACTTTACCATTACCAATTTGTAACCAACAGCTACCAAATCCTGCTACGAGATGGGAAAGTTATTAGCCGCCTGGTAGCCAGCCTGGCTACCAGGCGGGAAACCATATTTCCCATTTGGCAGCCAGCTATTAAATCTGGCTACCAAACGGTACTAAAGGGATCTTAGATAACTCTTCGGAACACACGAAGGCGGCTGTCCTGCTTTATCTTGTGTCACGAGTGCTTGTGAATCGTGCGGCGACGTCTCTTTCTCGGACCCGAAGGGTATTCTAAATTCAAACGGAGTATACGCGTATAGACGCATGAGTTGGTAAATGCCCATAATCGTGTTGAGGTATTTATCAAAATAGAACCTCTACTTTATGTATGACATTATTGTCCCTGGTCAGCTGTTACTGACACACACGTATTTGGTCCGTTAACCATATTGTACACTCCCAAGTCTTACGGGTTTACTAGATATCAATAAATAGTTCCGACCGTGCACCAGTCTTTTAGTTCTAACAAATCGCAACCTTGGCAAAAAGATTAGTGAACGCAATAATGTGTCCACTATGATGACGATGCTGCTCATCATCAGTCTTCTATCAAGAATGGTCATAGACTCTTCAATCCCTTAGTCGGCTCTTACGACACCCGCGGGAAGAGTTGGGGTGGTGAAAAAATATTCTTGCTGCCGTCACTACACGGCAAAAACAACGGCAACGGCGAAAACAGTTAATGAATAGTACTAACTAGACACACCCTACCTCCTATCAAAAGGCCCCCCGCTCCGGTGACCGTACAGTTACTCTAGCATGTCTTATCTCACACAAGCCGGACTATTAAAAAGTGGAATTCTTTACAGGATCATGTGTTTCCTCATACATATGAGTTGGGACCCTTTAAACGAAGCGTGAAGAAGCATCTAGCGGGCCAGCAAGGCGGTGGCAACTGACAGGTTACTGCTGGTCTCCTGTTCGTTGCCGCCGCGATTTGGGCTCCACTTTTAACTGGGTCAGGTGGAGTGAAGCCACTTTGATGTGCCAATATAAAAAGTATAGCGCGCGTGCACCTACGAGCTTAGATGGTGGAGTATCAATTCGGATTGACGCGTCAATCAATCGTTGATTTATTTAAGATTCATGCCAACACTGCTTATGCATAATAGCTTATTTTATCTATTTCATGAAACAATATCACTACGAAAATAAGGATAAAATTGCCGTTAAAGCCAATTGTGCCTAGGATAAGAACTGCCACATTTCATTGTCTACATTTGCACCGATAACCTAAGACATGTCATATCTGAGGGCACACTGCCACTGTCATTATATTTAATAATTAATATCTATCGGAGCTTGTAACGATTATTGAGGTACCTAGAAGTTTATAATTACAATGATACATTATACCTAGCTCGACCAAAGATAGCAGTGTCGTAGGTACCTAGTGTAAATAATTTGTCCTTCATTTAAACCGGTTTTGATTATTTTTTCTAAACGGTTTAATCGATTAAATGTATTTTTGGGAAAATCTTCGCAAGAGTGAAATGTAAGTAACCAATTTCTCGCGTGCTCATTTAGTAATTGTACAAGTTTTATTGTTATTATATCTAGACATAAAAATTACATTTATCTAGTGTAATACTTACACTTGGATATTAAGTAAATAAACGAACGATGAAATGGAATTACTCTTTGCTCTAAATAATATGTACCTATGTACACATATTATACAAATACACCACAGCTTATTAAATTAAATACCTAATTGTTTAAAAATAAGTATAGTGTTCCATTTACCACTTCATTAATGAGTAGTAATAATACATCATTAAAAAAGTATGAACCAGTGAGATCCGCGTGCATATTTGACCTGTTTAAATAATGACAAGTCCAATTAGATTCGAATCCTGCTGTCATGTCACGAGCCAGACACAACAATCTTTTGATACTGATAACGGAATGACATCACGTTTATAATTCTTATCAACACGCTGTAAGATTTCGTTATAAACGTATTATAAATGTTACGCAATTATAAATAAAAGATGTTAAATATCAAAGAAAAAATACCTAGTTCACTGACTTGCGAGGCGGTAATCGAACCCACGCGTTCAGGTTTTTACGCAATATGCCCTAATTAGTTTATTTGTAAAAAAAGTACATATTTCGTAGGTAATTAAAATTCGTTCAAAACTGCATGAAGCAATTGAAAGACGACTAAAACAAGATGAACAACTAAGAGCATGGAATGGCATATACAGGAGTATCATAATTCATAAACATTAGTGATCAGTTTAACACGTTCTCCCTCGGTACTGTATCACTAAATCCTAATACTACACCGATCGAAATTTTCTTATTAGAACTCTTATGCCAGTGACACGCATGTGTGTCCGAAATAATTGTACTCCTATGCCGGCGACACAACACTTGTGTCAAACATTTTCGTATTTCGATGCGACTGGCACAGGAGTAAGAACTTGATTCATGGCACTATAGTACGGTAATTTTGATCACGTATGTGTGTCACTGACATAGGAGTCAGAATTTTTTGATCACAGACGCTGTGTCATCGGCGTCGAACGTGTTAAGGCATTTGTCCCAAAAGCGAATAAGTGACGAGCTATCAAGAAATTTCACGCGTAAGAAAGGAAAAAAAGATATACATCTCGAGTCAGTAAAAGTGACAGATATATTTATAGTTGGTCGCTGGCTGTTCACACTGCTGGCGAGTACAGTCGACAAAAAAGTCTCCTTTACAGCTCACAAGTGCAAACATCTTACCACGGATGCGCGATACACATAGAAACTCGGTTGCAACGAACGCTCATGCTGTCGCGTAACGCGACAGCATGAGCGTGTTTGCACGTGTTTGCAGCGTGTTTGCACTTGTGAGCTGTAAAGGAGACTTTTTTGTCGACTGTACATATTCTAAGAGAATTCACTCGCTTGTAAACAAAAATCTAGTCGGTCGCTACTCGCTGCTCGTTCATCGCCGTTGGTGGGACAAGTGCCTAATGGCCCATTAAGTAGCGTATTCTAAAGTAGGATAAAGAAGGACATTTTTTCATGAAATAGAATTTTGATTTTCTATGGAGGGTTGGCCTACATATTTGGGCGACCACCCCTTATGTACGTATAATTGTTACACCACATAACATATTATGTCGTCACTTCACAATGACGCTACATTATCAATATACATTAAAGCATATTTATAATCGATCGCCCAAAACATGATTAAGTACTGAGATTAGCTGGTAAATTGGTCGCCCATAAATTATCCTTAGTGCTATATGGTACAGTCGACGCCAAAAATATAATAAATAAATAAATATCTTGGGACATGTTACACAAATCGACCTAGTCCCACGGTAAGCTCAAATAAGGCTTGTGATGTGGGTACCAGGCGACGATAAATATAATAGATACATATAGATACTTAAATACATAGACAGCCATGACCAAGGAACAAATATTTGTGATAAATAAATACACAAATAATGCCCTCGCCGGGATTTGAACCCGGAACCTCCATCTTCGTAGGCAAGGTCACTACCAACTAGGCTACGGAGGCTGACGGATAATAGACATATATATCCTAGAAATTTTCACGGATAGCTCCGTTTATTAATTTTCTGAATGGGTGTGCAGGGTGAAACAGTGCGGCCACACAGATATACACCAATGTCAAGAAATAGTACCTAATATTGTTGGAGTGCGCATTGTTGTTGTTGTGTGCATGATTCGCGTTCGCGAGCGGCTCCGGCTCGCCATAAGACGGATATTTGTGAGGGATGCTTTTGTAACACGACGCGCAAATCTGGACCATACCTGCAATAAAATATTACATTGAAAATAATTACATCCAAACCCTACATAACACTAAATTAGGGTAGTTTTATGCGATTATTCTGTCGCACCAATCAAGTCATTACCATTCCCAAATTATTGACGAACTGCGTATAAACAGTAGAGTCATTTTTAACCGACTTCAAAAAGGAGGAGGTTTACAATTCGACGAAATCTTTTTTTTTTTTTATGTATGTTCCCCGATTGCTCGAAGACGCGTGGACCGATTTGGAAAATTCTTTTTTTGTTTGAAAGGGTATACCTTCTAGTTGGTCCCATTGTCGTCCGGTCCAGATCTGATGATGGGATCCTGGAGAAATCGAGGGAACTCTTCAAATGTTGTAGGCACACATGACATTTTTAATTTATTTTCGAAAGCCAATCAAGTATTTGCGTCTAGTAATGAACGTCTTAAGTCGGTGAGCTGATGATGGAAGGTACAACTCCTTAGAGATTAGGAGTTGGGCAATAATTCTTTAAATATAACACGTTTCATGGTTTTTGGAAGCTATTCCAGTATTTGCCTTTAGGTGGTCATAGGCTCATGTTGGTGAGCTGATGATGGAAGGTACAACTCCTTAACGATTAGGAGTTAGAGGATAATTCTTTAAATATAACATATTACATGTATTTTGGAAGCTATTCAAGTATTTGCCTTTAGGTGGTCATAGGCTCATGTTGGTGAGCTGATGACGGAAGGTACAACTCCTTAGCGATTAGGAGTTGGGCAATAATTCTTTGAATATAACACGTTTCATGGTTTTTGGAAGCTATTCAAGTATTTGCGTTTAGGTGGTCATAGGCTCATGTTGGTGAGCTGATGATGGAAGGTACAACTCCTTAGCGATTAGGAGTTGGGCAATAATTCTTTAAATATAACACGTTTCATGGTTTTTGGAAGCTATTCCAGTATTTGCCTTTAGGTGGTCATAGGCTCATGTTGGTGAGCTGATGATGGAAGGTACAACTCCTTAACGATTAGGAGTTAGAGGATAATTCTTTAAATATAACATATTACATGTATTTTGGAAGCTATTCAAGTATTTGCCTTTAGGTGGTCATAGGCTCATGTTGGTGAGCTGATGATGGAAGGTACAACTCCTTAGCGATTAGGAGTTGGGCAATAATTCTTTAAATACAACATATTTCATGTTTTTTTAAGCTATTCGATTATTTGCCTTTAGATGGTCAGAGGCTCATGTTGGTGAGCTGATGATGGAAGGTACAACTCCTTAGCGATTAGGAGTTGGGGGATAATTCTCACTAAGCGGAATACTAACTCAAGTCATTAAAAGCCCCCGCCTACGGGGTCGGGCTTCTAACACTCTCACTGGTAATACCGTACTTACCTCCCTAGATGCACAATGTACTTTTACTGAACCTATTTTATATTTATACTATACTAAAAAGCAAAAAATAAAATATTTTAAAATAAAAATTAAACCGCCTTCAAAAATACGCTGGAACTAAAAAGTGCAAAATAATTTTGGTTCCTACCACTTAGGATTTCCTACCCAAACCTTTAAACCTTTTACCCTATTCATTGAAATAAAATATGATTCCTAGGTACCCCACTGATCTCAGTGAAGTCGGTGCCAAGACAAATACGTCCACAGGCTACATCACACTCATATTTTAGGGTTAGTTATTATTTTAGGGTTAAGAAATACTCTTCAAAATATTATAAATTAAATCAAAATATTATTAATATTATGAAGTGTATACGTAATATTATTTAGTTGTTGTTGTTCTGTGTCTTGGCACCGACTTCACTGAGATCAGTGGGATACCTAGGAATCATATTTTATTTCAATGAATAGGGTAAAAGGTTTAAAGGTTTGGGTAGGAAATCCTAAGTGGTAGGAACCAAAATTATTTTGCACTTTTTAGTTCCAGCGTATTTTTGAAGGCGGTTTAATTTTTATTTTAAAATATTTTATTGGTTATCTTGTAGCATACGCATGTTTGTCTGCTATTCTGGCATAAATAGTCTCGTTTGCTTTTATAAAACGGAAAATAAAACGGTGATTGTAATGAACAATAAAAACGCATAACAAAATCGCATAGAAACACCCATTAAAACTATGTTAACTAACCTAAAATATATCTAAGAAACCTCCTTGGCACCTCTTTGGCATGGTGCCGAGAGTGCTGGCAGCATGTTCCCGATGTATTATAATACTAATGTGTTGCGCGGGGAAGCTGCCAGCTCTTCAGTCACCGGTAGTGGCGACCAGCTTTTTAGCGAGCTCGAATAGCATTGGGATTCATTTAGCACCCACTTGCCCATCAGGGTTTCAATCCCGAATGGCATGAAAATGTATTCGGGACCGAGACCCCTGTTTTTACGCACCTCGCCGAAATCTGATACGGCAAAGGTCTGATTTTGATTTTATTGTAAAAATAGTCCCATCCCAATACAAGCTCTGGATGCTTAGCCAAGTTGCCAATCGCTAACGCTTAGTAGCGTATGGTAGTTTTCCCTCTCTGTCACTCTTTCATATTAGTGCGACAAAGACAGTTAGCTGCCTTTCGTTTACGATTGACGATTGAGCGCTAGCGATTGGCAACTTGTCTAAGCACCCTGGTGTGCGTAGTCTAATTATGTATTGGTGGCGACGCGGGTAAGTTCGCGGAGGTCAAAAGGTACGTGCGAATCTCTTCAACGTGGGATAGGACATAACGTGTATATTTATATAACTTTTACTTAGGACTACAAGGGACTACTAAGTTTAAAGTTGATAAAGTTATCAGCTTCTTCTAAAGGTGTTATTTCCATTTTGGAATGAATTTTTGACTGGACAACTTCATTGGCAAAATTTGAAGTTTGATTTTCAGAGGTATCGATCAGTCAGGAACCGTGTACTACACTCCGGTACCAGGACTCTTGCCAATCCACCTACCAGTCGAACGACGATGTGGTAAAAAGTTGATAAAATCATGTAGTAGTACTTGGTAATTTTCTAGTAAATTTTCCGAGACGATATTTTGCAACCCCTTTAGTTGGTTTTCAAAGTCAAAACTTAATGTATACTACGTTCAGGTACCAGGAGCGCATAACTCACCCTGTGGACTAATAGGACTGGCTTCCGGATGCGGCTTCAGCGACGTTATGAACGGGTAATACGGCTCCCGCTCAGGGTTCGCGCAGCAATAGACCAGTCTGAGCTGAGACGAGGGTGCAGATACTCCTCATACATGCAGCCGAACGAAGATGTAGTAGAAAGTTGATAAAATCATGTAGTAGTACTTGGTAATTTTCGAGTGAATTTCCCAAGACGATATTTTGCAACCAAGTTGGTTTTCAAAGTCAAAACTTAATGTATACTACGTTCAGGTACCAGGAGTGCATAACTCACCCTGTGGACTAATAGGACTGGCTTCCGGATGCGGCTTAAGCGACGTTATGAACGGGTAATACGGCTCCCGCTCAGGGTTCGCGCAGCAATAGACGAGTCTGAGCTGAGACGAGGGTGCAGATACTACTCATACATGCATCCAAACGAAGATGTAGTAGAAAGTTGATAAAATCATGTAGCAGTACTTGGTAATTTTCGAGTGAATTTTCCAAGACGACATTTTGCAACACCTTTGGTTTTCAAAGTCAAAACTTAATGTATACTACGTTCAGGTACCAGGAGCGCATAACTCACCCTGTGGACTAATAGGACTGGCTTCCGGATGCGGCTTCAGCGACGTTATGAACGGGTAATACGGCTCCCGCTCAGGGTTCGCGCAGCAATAAACCAGTCTGAGCTGAGACGAGGGCGCAGATACTCCGCAGACGTAGCAGACGAAGGAGGCAGTGGTGGCGGGCTGGCTGGCTGGTCGCTCGAGGGACGGCGAGTGGGTATTGGCGGCGAGGGACTTGTCACCGGAGCTGGCGAGGCTTAGAGGGGAGGGGGGGAGCAAGGAAGGGGGGCGGGTACGGAGGGTGTATACGCGCTCGTTCGCCGCGACGCCTCGCATCTGTAACAAGAGAAATGTAGGTTAGGTTTTGGACTCCTTTCGTTTTTGTAGCCAGAGAATTATAATAAATGACAATAATCTCAGGTTCAATTGGAAGAGCTGGAATTGTAAGGCAACGTTTATTCAGACTGTCTAAACATATTACTAAATACAATTTTTGGTGGAGAGAAATTCAAAGAAATTGACTATTTCTCTAAATAACATATTGTACCTTGTTGTTTACACGATTTGTGTATGTAGGTACATGGTAAAAACAGAGGTTAACAAACAGATATTATGGTGCCGCCAGAGAAAGTTTTTAATCGATTAACATTTTCGTTTTAGTTTCAATTTAAACTTATAAATATTTGTACATATACAGGTGCAATGTTTTTTTTCCTCATCAAGGCAGTAGTTACACGTGGGTAACAACCGATAAGGTCCGTATCGCTAATGCCCAGTCCACTAAATATACAAATAATCGATTAGATAAAACGTAGTTATCGGATCATGCTATGTCATGTGCCCGAAACGATCACGTTTGACCGGTATGCTAGAGATATGGAGGCTTGGTGAATAATCCTGTTTGAGTGCTTAACAAAATACGTTTAGGTATGCGCATTGGAGCGGCCATGATATGTCCAGGATTATTCAAGGATGCAGCGGCGGGCAGTTCGTATTATAGGCGACTGTAAGGTTACCAGGCACCTTGAACACCTTCAATTACGTAGAGACATTGGTTCTATGAGCGTATTTTATCGTACCTGTACCATGGTGAGTATTCTGAAGAGTTATTTTCCCTGATCCCGCCCTCCGCTTTCCGTTATAAACCCACACGTGCCGGTTTGCGGTGTCACTCCTTCACCGTGGAAAATATTCCCACAAGTACTAAGAAATTCGGCAATTCCTTCATATGCCGGACTATTAAAAAAGTGGAATTCTTTACCGGCACATGTGTTTCCGCATACCTATAAGGACCCATTAAACGAAGCGTGAAGAAGCATCTAGCGGGTCAGCAAGGCGGTGGCAACTGATAGGTTACTGCTTGTGTCCTGTTCGTTGCCGCCGCGATTTGGGCTCTACTTTTCACTTACGATCAGGTGGAGTGGAGCCACTTTATAAAGTCACAAAGCAAGGACTTCTCGCCAATAAGGTGACAGCTGCTGTGTCAGCAGCAATCACAACGAGTGCGGGGTGTGGCCACTTTCTGCCACCTCATCGATCGCCATTTCTAGGCAGGTCATCTCTAGGTACAGTTTTGACGATCACCGTGCTGTGAATGTCACAAGGGCTACTCTATACAGTTTTTCAATCAAGGATTTTATTTTATAGGCCTCTAAAGAATAGTCAACGCATGTTATAACTGTGGAGAGATTACCATCAGGAGGAGCGTATGTGTACACAACTCTCGCTATTCAATCTTATTTAACTGTTAAGCCGCGTTTCCACTTAGTGTTCTGAGCGAGCATTCACTTGTTCGTGGGCTGACGAACGAACATTTTGCTATGTGACTTCTTGTTTTCATCTCCCCAAGAACGAACGAATGGTCGCTCAAGACACTAAGTGGAAAATGCGGTTTCACAGTGACACGATATATTTAATGTAGGCATAGAAAATATACCTAACATGTGTTATCCGTAACGTAAGGCTATTGAAGCGATTATCTTGCTAGTGATTGATGCAACTGCAGATATCGTAATGGATTATATACTTTAGATAATACAGTGTAGATAGTGTGTACCGAAAAATATCGTAAACCATAAACAAAATGTATGTATATCAGGAGACAATCTTGCACAAATCGATTTAGTACCAAACTAAGCCGCTCGCTATCTTATCTGAAGGTACTAGAAGAAGATAAACGAAACTCTACTCATAAATAAATAAAATATTCCAAAACAAATGGAAAATTAACCACATTTACTTACCTACAGGGAAATCGACATTATCGACAACTACGTCTTCTATATTGATCGACGTCTATGTTGTGGTGATTGAGTTATCGATTCGATCGTCGATCGATTGTTTTGGTTACATCAATAGCAAGTCTATACCTAAACATATAGGTAATATTATCAGACTCAACCAGCTCCGGTCAACCGAAACTTCCGAAGCCGTAACTTTCATGCCGATGACATCAATTTGACGTCACGCTCCATTTAGGATGATCCGAAATAGTTTTATTGTTAAATATTAATCATTAGTCGTCAATCATTTTAATCATGTACAAATAACTTCAAAAGTAGTCTATTTACACGTGAAATAAATAATACCTACTTGATACGTGCTTTACGTTAAAGAGGAATTCCGTTTTCTACGTAAATATTGAAATGTGCTAACAATATCATTAAATAAAATGTATGTATAAACACAAATCAAATAATTTTACTTATGTTTCACGTATCAAGTAGATATTATTTATTTCACGAGTAAAATATACTACTTTTGAAGCTATTTGTACATGATTAAAATGATTGATGACTAATGATTAATATTTAACAATAAAACTATTTTGGATCACCCTAAATGGAGCGTGACGTCAAATTGATGTCATCGGCATGAAAGTTACGGGCCCTGATTATAATATATAACTGTGGCCTATTTCACCATAATTACAAGTCTGACAATTGTAAAATATCACTGTTACTGACGTCACTGGCCTCCGTAGGCTACGGCTACCGCTTACTATCGGACGGTCCATGTGCTTGTTTGCCACCAACATAAAATTATTACTAATAACGTTTTTAAATCATTAATAAACTACTTTTTATTTTCCGAAACCCGTGACAATTGTAGCAAGGTTTAGTACAATTCTCATTCAATCTTGACATGAGGTTCGACATATGTCGGAATTTCGCTACAATTGTCGTGTTTTTGTGACAATTGTAATTTTGCTTCGCAAAAAAGTAGTTATTTACTGCTAATTTACTAAAGTTCCTGCACTACATTTCATGTTGGTGGTAAACAAACGCACGGCCCTTCCGATGGTAAACGGTAACTGTAGCCTATAGACGCCCCAGATTGCAGAAACAGTAAATTTACAATTGTAGCACTTGTCAATGTGGTGAAATTGGGGCCAGGTAGCTACCCCAATATTAGAGGGTTCTAATGTTGTGTTTGGAGTAATTAAATCTGGACTAAGTATCAGTGTGACAATGTTCAATTTTCAAGTTGGCAAAAGTACAACATAGAACCTTGTAATATTGAAGCAGCGAACTGTTTTGTTTTTAGAATCGCTATACACATCGCAATAGACAGAAGATGCGTGGAAGAAGAAGCTAGAGGCTTTTGCAGCAGTGAAGTCACAATTTGCCACTTGTTAGGACCGTTTCAAGACCAGTACGAATGTTAAATGTTGCAGAAGAACACCATAGGCTACAATTAACACGTTCGCATCCAGTACTCTTTCACTAAGTACTAATACTATGCCGATCGAAATTATCTGATGGAACTCCTATGCCATTGACACACATGTGTGACTGAACAGAGTGTACTCTTATGCCAGTGACACAGCACTTGTGTCAAAAACGTTCGTATTTCTATGGTACTGGCATAGGAGGAACAACTTGATTTATGTTAGTGGCATAAGAATAAGGTTACTCTGATCACGTATGTGTGTCACTGGCATAGGTTTCAGATTTTGTTGGTCACACACGCTGTGTCACCAGCGTCGAACGTGTTAAGTGTTACAGAAATGTCATGACATCTGCAGCCGCTATAGTTACGCAGCAAGTACATGAGTGCTTAGTAAATGGTCGACGTGAGTCCTACCACACTACGCGTCAGGCCATGTGCTAGGCCCGCGATAGCCCGGCGACCCCTAGCGATAACCCGGATAGCCCCGGCTGTAGGTACCTATTATTAGACGATTATTTGACCTGCGGATTACTTGACCCGCAGTCACAAGGAGTTGTGATAAAGCGTGCATAAGTTCGAACGGATTTGATCTACGAATACATAAAAGAAGTCGCATGTCACACGATCTTACTCTTTCAAAAACGGTCCTGAAATTTCGTTGACCAAACTCCCTTTCAATACATCACTCTTGTGATTTTTTGTATTAAATTATATAAAATTAATGAACTCTTCACGTTCACTTCGGTACCGGGTCTTTCGACCTGATACAAAGCATCGTTAATTACGAGTTAAGCTAATTGCCACAGGGAAGGTGTTAATCATACTAATTTACTACACCTACATAGCTACACGTTAGTAATTTTCGGTTGGCACCTTTTCAAAACTTGGATAAAAGTAGTCCAAGTCTTGGACTACTTACTCTGTAAAAGTAACATAGGTATACTTGAAAACCTCCTCTGTTTCGTTATGACAAAACAAGTTTGATTACTTTTTATCCTCGATTCCGTGAAAACTATTAAGTATCTAAAATCGTTATCAAGAATACACAAGTAGTACACATATTGACGAATTTCACTATAATATCATTGTAATCACTCGTATCCTTACAAAGCTACCTAATGTTTGCATAACACCATTTCGTGACAAGTATTTATTTAGGCAAGACAACGAACGGTGATAACTGGTTTAGGTATGTACATAACGCGCCTCTAGATAATAATTATAAGCGCATCTAATCAATTAATGACATCTGTAATCGGAAGACGTCACAGTTGAATAGTTGAATACCGTATTTTCGTATCTAAGAAGGAGTGCTAACCTAATTGGATATTTTCTAGTTCCCCTTTTAGCGGCCTATTTCTCACAGATTGTAACTCCTTATGCATGTGTAATGCAATACGAATATTTTAACGACAAATTGGTCTTAATCCCTACCATTACTACTATAATTATATTGATACCATTCAAATCACGTTGACAGTTACTGTAGTGTTACAGTAGTACAGTAGGGTGGGGCGTTTTTTAGCATTTTTGGATATCATAAACGAAATACGGCTCAAAAGTTTCGTAATTTTTTGTAGATTCTAGGAAAAATACTTAAAAAATATCGCAATATACTTTTAGCCCTCTACCGGCCGTTGAAGTAAATTTTATTTCGATATTTTTATTAATTTTGGTATTCAATTAAAAAAATATATTAAACTACTACTAATTTGCTTTTCTTTTACGCAAATGCAGTAGATTGAAAAGATAAACCCATTCAAATTGCACAAAATGTTGTTTAAAAAAGCAATGTCGATAACGCGAAACATGTTACAATTAGCAATATATTTATGAACAAACATTAATGGTACTTTATAAATATTTTACTAATTATAAATATAAACCCGTAAACCGATTATTATACCATGCCCGATAGCAGTTATAATAACCATGCTTTGGGTTTATCTGTAGAGCAAATGGAAAGACAATTTATAAATTAAACAAACATATACAACAAATGATGAAATAATCTGCCATAAACATGTCATCTTAATAGACGTGGCTTCAGCCACGCGTACGAAAGATAGGATTGATAAGGTTGCCAGCCTCCGCTGTCTACATGGTTTGGCAGTGATCGCCTATCACAAATAAACGCTTATAATTATGGTTGACTGGTAGAGAATGCCTTAAGACATTAAGTCCACCAATTGTATATTTTATGTGCAATAAAGTTTAAAATAATAATAATAATAAACGCCGAGCCCGAAACGGGAAAAGGAGAGGTAAATAAAAAAAAGCTGTGTGTTTGGGCAACATTTGTACAGATGACATGTATTTAATTAATGATTAAGATACTATTAACCCTTTAACGGGCAATACTAAAAAAGATCATGGGTTCAAAGCCTCAACGCAATCCTGTAGTACAAAAATTCTGTGTAAGAAAAAACTACAAAAAGTGTTATAGGGTGGTCGCTTATTGAGACCGGTGCTATAAAGGGTTAAATAAACTCTTTTTAGTGTTACAACTATCAATTGCAGGATATTTTATGTACTTGGTAAAACGAATTTGAAGTTCGGCTACAGTGCTCAATGTTCATACTTTCCATTTGTTTATTTGCCACCATAATAAAGCAATAAGATGTGATTGTTACATAAATATCATCTTTTATTTTGGTTGAACAGTCATATTATAGCCCTATATACCTAGCTCTATGTTTCAGTTTTGTCAAATTGAAATTCGAACATTGTCACACTGACACTTAGTCCAAAATTACCCCGAAAACGTAACATATCACAAACCAGGTTATAATATTGAGGTGGCGATACGTTTAATATCAAAAATTATTCTAGATTTTTCTGCCCTACTGGTATGACAGATAACGCGAACAATATTTGGTTCGATCCGGATGTAATTACACAATGATCGGTTATTGTTTATATAAAACTTCAAGATAACATTTGCGCTGAGAGATCACGGGGCATCGTCGACATTGACGAAATCGGGACGGTAGGCATCTGCGGGGCTGCCGCGAATCATACGACGTGTTGCCTCTCTGTCATTCTTGTAGAATAGAATAGAATAGTTACACGCGCACTATGCTTGTGTGAGTAATATAAGACATGCAAGGGTAACTGTTCGGTCACCAAACCGAGGGACGCTCTCAGTGAGCGGTAGCGGCAGGGTGTGCACATGTACTTTAGCACAATTTTGTATACTGTGAAAGTAGTGTGTCCACTATAATGTCGCTGTCAAGCTGTAAAACAATATTTTCCTACAGGAAACTTGTGTTATCAAGTTATCAGCTATCGCGTTATGGAATATACCCGCGATCTGAGCAGAGAGAATAATAAAAAGATGGCCCCGGGACCTTTGACTTGCGATAGCTTGAACCGACTTACAGTAATCATGTATGATGTTTAATGTTTATTGTAATCAGACATTTATGTAGGCAGTCGGACGCTGCACCCGGACTGAGGTCATATTAGTGTAATCTATTTATATGTTATTTTCTACTTTTTCTGAATAAATGTCATGAAACCCTCATCAACCTGTCACAGTCCACTGCTGAACGTAGGCCTCTCCTACTAACTATGCGTATACACGCATTAGGAGGTAAATGCCCATAATCACCACGCTGGGCAAGCGGATTGGCGATCGCAGTAATATGTCCACTATGATGACGCTGCTGCCCATCATCAATCAAATTAAAGAATGTCATGGAACAATCTTACACAAATCCATCCAGTCGGTAAGGCTCGTGTTGTGAATACTTAGATGTTGGTCCCATACTAAAAGTTCTTCGTCAGGGTTGGTAGACTCGATCGGTAGTGGGAAGGATGGTCGTCCCTTTCCACCCTGTATATAGGTACACATAAATACATAGAAAACAACCATGACCAAGAAACAAATACTTGTTATTAACACACAATGCGAATAATCCCACAATGTTGTAACAGACGTGCTTACTATAGAAAAAATCAACTGCGAAAGACTGGTTGTCACGGGTTTCGAACCCGCTTCCTCTGGATTGCCGGTCCAACGTGCTTCCAATTACACCAGACGACCTTCCGTGAATCACAGCGAATTTAGTCAATCGTATTGTGAAACTAATCACTAGCGACATCTGTACTTAATGTTTCGAAGGTATTACAACCTTAAGCAACTCAAAGACGTGTGTCTACCACAATCGTCCGCAAACTCGACAACTCTCTCTCACAAAAGAGTTGAAAGGCTTAATTTAAACTTGCAAGTCACTGCTGCAAGTTTTGAGACTCAACTAAGAGTGAGTAACAAATCTGCATCTCTCTCTTATATATAACTTTTTTGCAAAATTTACAGAAATAACTTGCAGGTGTAAATCTGGCTTTAAATTGAGATTAACATGAGACTAGGTCGATTTATGTAAAACTGTTCCATGATATTCATTATTTATCATGGACGCTAGGAAGCCCGTACATTTGTTAAAACAATGTTATACAGTGACAAATACTTTGAACGTTGTACCTTTGTACCGAGTTATCTTTTTATCTAAAAACCTGTGTGCTATTCCTATCTATTTAATCATTTTAATATCAATCAGACGGTTTGATGTTATCCATATCATGCAGTTGGTAAACCTCAAGAGCTTTACTACGTACAATTTCACAATTCTACATTTGTTATCATAATCCTGATCGATGATAATTGGTACAGTCACGTCTAGGGTTATCATTATCACTATTAATCCGGACATGATCGGCTTTTTACTCTTTTGCGGTTTAACCAATTGAGGTCCACCGATACGATGAGAAGAAACACCATTCGTTTCTTTTAAATAAGGCTTGTTATCGAAATGAGTCCAACTTTTTGATTTTTGGAACAATCCTATCCCCAGTATCCCCGCAACTGTGTTGGAAACGACAAGTAAAACCGTCTGTAACCAAAGTAATTAGAAATGTATAATTTATCTTCAAGGTTTACTTTGCAGTAGTACATTTTCGTCCATGAGGTGCCGGCAGACATTATATTGTCATCACAACAACTCTTCCCGTGGGTATCATAAGAGTCGACTAAGGGATTGAAATGTTACAGACCATTCACCCAGCGGGCAGCAGCGTCATCATAAGGGACACATTACTGTAATGGCCAACCCGCTTGCCCAGCGTGGCACTATGGGAATTAATGCGTCCATAAGTGATAGGAGAGGGTTATGCCTAGCAGTGTACTATAGGCTGATAATGATTAACATTTTTTACAGACTACATACGTCTATAATCACGTATATCCAAAACGCATGCATCGAAATGTTTATAGTACCTACACCTCTGTATAATTCTAGAACCAAATCGCGTTATCAAATCTACCTCGCAGATTATATTAGTATTTACACAATTATCGATCGATATCGATAATACCAGGATACCTAAACACGAGTAAACAAGTCACATCCTGACTCGATATCGGCGGGTCATTGGATAGATATCAGATTCCTGCTCTAGATTAGATAAGTGTAGACTAATTAAAATTATAGTATCGAAAATTTTGATTTGATCACCTACAGTCCTACACCATCTTACATGTACAGTCAAGGAAATTGATTTATGTACTATTTAGTACTTTGTCATAGCACATGACAACGAATATGAGGCGCCACGCAACTTTCATATGATGTGATAAAGTCCAAACGGTACGTGAATCAATATTTCCTTTACTGAAAAATACTGCGCATTATTACGATTCCGGTGTAATACAAGTGAAAATAGTACATTGTGCATCAAGGGGGGTAAGTACGGAACTACTAACGAGTGCTAGAAGCTTTTATGACTCGAGTTAGTATTCCGTTTACCGACCGTGATGCATACAATGTTTTTCATCACACTTGCCAACCAAAAAATAAGTTTTAAGACATAATATTGTTAAATGACGTACTGACATTTCTATTACTCCCTAGGGAATTTCACTTTTCTATTACTCCCGCTACGCGCGCAAGCAACGGCGCGCGTAGACAGCAAGTGTGATGAAAAATCTTTTAATGGCGTAATCCTGACCGTAGTTGGTGTATCCGGGCTTTCGGCAACTCGATATCCTTATGTAGATCCCGAAATGTCAATGTGAAGTTCGCTGAATACAGAGAATTTTTTAATGATAGTTAATGTAATTTTTCCCCAAGATAAAATATTGATTTGTATTCACTAACAAATGCGTTTATGATCGCGTTGCTGATGATAGGTAATTAACCCCCTTATTCATAAACGTCTGCTAACTTAACAAGCCGCTAATAATTGTGTCCCTTTCGGTCTTAACAATGTGTCCATAATAGCAAAAGGGACAAACAATACTTAGCGGCTTGTTAAGTGAGCAGACGTTTATGAATAAGGGGGATGGTTTAGAAGTCCTAATACATAGACATGCCAACCCGTGTGTTTTGACCACAATTCAACAGATGTTTTAAAATATATACACGGTGGGCCCGAGGAACCCGACAGATTCAAACAGGGTATTCCTGAAGATATTACGAGTAATTAATGTTATATCAACATAGGTCTAATTAAGTATCCTAACAATTTTGGTTTTTAGAATAAAGTAAATCAATTAAATTTAGCACTTCCTTGTAAACAAATCTTTAGTTGAGTGAATGAGAGAAAGATATTCTTCTCCTTTGGCGAAAACCGACACTTTACGAATCATTCCGACATTAAACGATGTACGGCGAGCGGCGTGACGGTAAGTGTCATGTCATGTCATTGTGATATGACAACAAAAGTCTTATGGGTAGGTCAAGCATGTTCGTGTTTAAGTGAATCGACCGAAACATCTCAATTTATTGAGTTCATAATGCCAATCATTTAGGTACATAAAAGGTAAAAATCTTCATCATCAGCCTATGATAGTCCACTGCTGGACGTAGTCCTCTCCTATTACCTATGCGTATAGACGCATTAGGAGGTAAATGCCCATAATCGCCACGCCTGGCAAGCGGATTGGCGATCGCAGTAATGTGTCTACTATGATGACGCTGCTGCCCATCATCATTTTTCTATCAAGTAATGGTCAGTGACACTTCAATCCCTTAGTCGACTTTTACGACACCCGCAGGAGGAGTTGGGGTGGTGACAAATGTATTCATACTGCCGTCACCACACGGCCACGGCCATAGGTAAAAATAATTAATTGTATCTAAATAAATTTCAATATCGTAAATTCGTAACCAAAGTAAAAGCGATTATGCTAGTGAAACCATATTTAGTACTTTCACATTATTTTATGATATTTTTTATTTGAAATTAATTAGTTATACTAGCAAAAGAAACGAAACCCAATGCAAACAACGAATTTTTATTAATTAATCAAATTTTCAAAATGTGAACCCTATTTATGTTGGAAGGCATTTTCTCGCTTTGCATGAGGATTTTCTGGAAGCCACATGTGTAGGTTGTGTTGTGAGAATTGTATATTCCTTCTCTTGTGAATAAAGATTCGTCAGACCACAATATCTTGTTGAGAAATCCGGGATTTTCTAAGAGTTTCTGATTCATTCTTTGACAATATGCGATTCTAGCAAGCCCATCGTTGTTTAACAACCCTTGTACTTTTCGATAGTGAAAAGGGTGAAGACCGTACCTTTTCCATAATTTTAATACGACCCTGTAATTAACTCCTACAATCCGAGCAACGGCTCTCGATGACAACGTCGGGTCTTCCGTGATCATGTTCATTATCCGCTTCTCCGTATGTAAATCCAGATTGATCACTCTTTCATAACGAATTTTTCGAAGACCTAGTTCAGAAATCGTCTATACCAGTAATTGGAGTTCGAGGCCAACGAAACTACGACAGATGCGTTATTGTCAAATCTGTCAAAGTCTCTTATGTCATTGTCAAGTAAAGTTTTCAGGTTTCCTCAACCTTTTTGTTATTTAATTAATTTATTTAAAATAATTCCTAATAAAAACATTATATACCACTGTAGTGTTTTTACGCGTTTCTGTTTAATGTGGCTGTCACAACTAGGATTTTCTTAAAAACACGTAAATACCTAAAAACTTTTCTTTTCTCTTAACTAACATTGATATGACAACATTTTCTTGTAAAGAACTTAAAATTACCAGTGAACACAAACGACAGCGTGCCATATTGATTAAGACAGTACATACTCGTATAACATTTCACCCAGTATATTTCATTTGAAATTTAATTTTTTGATG
>JALPQI010013859.1:0-35725 GCA_025490895.1 Thaumatotibia leucotreta | reverse complement strand
TTGTAAACCCATCCACACATTGGGATAGCCATTGGATTATCAGTTAATGAAAATGGATTTTTAGGGTTTCGGGATATTTCATTGTTTATCGTGAACAACGCTGTAATCCAAAATAATATACGCCCCTGCAATTGGAATTCTAGTGCTTCATTGTTAGAATTCAAATTACGACAAGATATGAAGATATTGTCTTGAGATGCAGCGTTGCTCATGATAAGCGTCGATTTATTTCATTCTGTTTTTAGTATGTGTTATTATAACGACAACAGTAACAGGTGGACGACTGACATATGGCGGACGTCTTAGTAATAGGCTCCTGTTTTTACCCTTTGGATGCACTACCTATCGTGAACTTCGAAATTCGTAAAATTCGACGATTTATCTCTTCTGATTTGTAAGCGTTGGAGTGATAGAGAATCCTCGAAATTTGCAGATTTCGAAGTCCGCGTTAGGGCCGCTGAGATGTAGACTCAAGTTTTCTGAGGTGGTAGTGGGACAGGACCCTGTACAGTCAAGTGCAAAAATAAGTATCGAAAGAATCCACTCATAAATATGTCACGACGTTCTTATTACACAGAATTAGAATGCACTATACTTTTTTGGACATATTTTTATACATTTTTGTGTACACTTTATTTTGTCTTTGACTGTAGCAAAGTGCAGGGGCTGGGGGCAGGAGTTGGAAACAAGCTCTTAGGATGCTGTTGTTGTTTCAGTGAAATCTTCGAACGTATCAATTCCAGTTGAGTTGTAGTTGTCAAAAAATCGTGTATGCGATGTCTGTTAGATTCTAGTCTTTGGTACATGTTGGACCGACATAAATAGTTCAATCTCCCACTGGCCTTGCCGAAACTGATGAATCAAATCAGTCGGCCGTGCCCCTGACATTGTTTTCGCCAATACCGTACGCACGTCTGAGTGACGTATTGCTGCCTCTTAGATTCGTATCGTATGGGTCTAATTAAAGATGATTGCAAATTATTACACCTACTTTATTACTCTGTATAGTATATTGAAAATACATGTTTAGGTGTTTTAGGAAATAGTAAAACGGACACGTGTCACTGAGCATTATTTCAAATTTCTACTCTTGGATGACGTCTTCGATATTTATTAAATTTGGTAGGCTGGTATTTAGTAAATGGTGCTGAATATGATCGACATTTCCCGAACTGTTTGTATAAAGATTTTCTTTTTTGTTAGCAAAAATGGAAAAGAATTGGGTACTATTGAACAATTTAACCATTGGATGTTTTATATACGGAGACATTATGTTATGATAAGTAATATAAGTATACCTTAGGCATTTCGATACTCTAAATCAGACCAACCCGGACGGATTCTACCATCCTAACAATTTACATCAATATTGAAGTTGTGATCCAAATCAAGTAACTTATTGAAAAATGCGCAACTATTTCTCTTATTTCCAGTCTGTGAGACGAATAATAAAAAAATATATAAATAATATCCATCTACCCATCTTACATTGCGCTTTTGTAGACACAGATTTCTCTGGAAAACCATTTGAATAGTTTAAGATCAACAAACTAATCCCAAATCGCGAATACCAAGGCCAACTAGTCTTATGGCCGGATAGACGAATACTATAACCTATTATCTACTATATATATGCCTAACGCTATATATAGCTCAGGCTAAGGACATTTTGAGGACGTTTGACTGACATTGGCCTTGACTGCACCGCCGGTTGGCAACATAGGTGTTACCTGAATACAACTGCCTTTTCAAACATATGACATACTATGGTGCCCGCAATTTCGTCCAACACACAGACGATTTCCACGGTAAAACTAACCTAATGTCGTCGGATGTAATATGAATTAATGTAACCACCAAAATGACGAAATTGAGTTAAGTATACCGTTGGACTGCAAATTTCCTGCTCTATCGAACGGTGTATATAAAATATTGATATTTAGAAAAAAATGTCGAATACGTTAACAAAAACTTTGCTATTTTATTAGGTTTCTACGTTTTTTATAAACGTATGTAAAGGTTTCAAAAAATCATAGACAATATTTTAACGTAAGTACGAATTTGTAAGAACAAAACGTGTCTTTCTTAATGTACTCACCATATTTTTATAAATGTCAATGCTGTAAGCGCCATCTGTATTGTATGGCTCATAAGCAATTCGGTTTCAATTTGTGAGTTACACTAAATTACGAAATCCAATTTTGATGATTTTCATTAAATAATTAACGTATCTCCAAATAAAAATAAAATTAACGTAAGCACCAGCCATTTCCTGAACTACAACTGTGATCGCAGTTAGTAACTGTGTGTCAAATAGACCTCTCAAAAATAAAACAAACAAGATAAACATCATTTCAATAGGATAATTAACTAAAAAGATACAACATACTTTATAAATGTCAAATTCGTTTTTGGGCCCTCCTGAAAAATCGTAATTTGGTGGTTACATTAATTCATGTTACAACTGACGATATGTCCTTTCTCGGATATCAAACTATCTTCATACGAAATTTCAAGAAAATAGGTTTGTAAAATTCAGGGATTTGTGTAAAGTTAAAATTCCCAAAATTTACACACTTCGGTATTCGCGGTAGGGTCGCTGAGTCCCAGCGGGAAATCACTTATTTTTTCCCATCTAGTTATCTATTTCATCTCGCTCGTTGACCACCAATGCTATAAAGGATTCGAAACTTCGAAATGTCTTCGTATGTTTTCACATACGCGATATAATCCGTTCCCACAATTTTATTCCATGAATAACTCTTTCGCTAACCGAATACCGTATCATATACGGGCTATTGTGTATATTATATTAAACGTCGTGTCTGTTTGCGCAGCTGATGAAGCGGATGCGGCAGGTGGTGGGCAAGAAGCTGTTCGAGATGATCATGAAGGCCACCTTCTACGGGCAGTTCGTGGCTGGCGAGGACCAGAACAAGATCCGACCTACGCTCGACAGGTAATAATGTAAATTATATTATAGCCTTAGCACCTGCGACCACATACAGAGTAAGGTGCATTCAGTCAGACATTTCAGACCAAACGAACATTCGCTATTCTAACCCCCCACTGTACGAAATTCGATCGGTACACAAAACGTGATTGGTTTATTTCGTAGAACGGGGGATAGAACAGCGAATGCTCTTTTGGTTTGAATGCACCTGTAGGGTTTGCAATTCTGGTATTTTTTCCCGATATTGCCCATTAAAAAAATACCGAAATTGATAGTTGACACCTTTAACGAAAAAAATTCATTTAATTTACTTTTTAATATTTTCTTCGGATACCGAGAGGATTAGGTACACATGAAATAAAAGTATGAAAACGGATAAACTTCGAAACGTCGGAATGAGGTTAAAATTAGTTAATGTACGCGAGTTCATCCGTTTTTATATATTTATTCCATTTACTTTTTAAGTTGACATTGAGGTAGTAAAAAGCATTCTTCAGATGTGCGACATATTAAACCAAGTAGATTTATTTTTTATGTGCCATTTATTATAAAATTTATATAAAACACAATCTCGATTCAAAAAGGGAATAAAATTTACTAATAAAAAAATCTCGATAAGGCGTTTTAACATCCTGAAACCACCATTAAAAGATTTTGACAAAAAAAAGAAAAAAAATAGGTTTAAAAAGTTGTCTGGTTTTAGCTACCAAGGCCTGGGGCATTCTTGTTAGTGGACTTTTAAAAATTGCTCAATTAATAAATAAACAAGCGAGAAATTGGTCACTTACATTTTATCCTTGAATTCCATTACACTCTCCTATGGAATTGCCCCCTCCATTCAAAAACATACAAGTATTCGATGAGTAAAAATACAAATTAATAGTTTGTTTGGTTTCCAGACTGCGGTCGTTCGGTGTCAAGTCGATCCTCGACTACTCCGTGGAGGAGGACCTCTCCCAGGAGGAGGCTGAGAAGCGAGAAGTCAGGTAAGCTCTTTTTATATTTATTTAATCACGATTATCGCTCATATTCGTCGACAACAACGTATAAGGTGTAGCGTTGGAAATGTCGGAGAAAACTATGTTTTTTTGGGGAATGTATGAAAGTTTAGTTTTTTTTTCCGTTTTTATCAGGTTTTTACAGCAATAATCAATGTCAATGTCAATGTCACTGTCACCTCCCTCTCCTTTCCATCTATTTCTATTGACTTTTCCTCGGTGACATTGCGTTTTCCTGGTATAAGTGAAATTTAGACCTAATTCACATTTATCGAATTGAAAATTCATTGATTTTTTCGAAAATATCCTTAGAAAAACGAGCTGTTTGGAAAGAAACGGGATTTAATTCGGTAATTTCAAAAGCTTATAAGGTGCAAAGTGCTGAAGGTGTCTTCAGAACTTAGAACATTGTACGATGTTTCTGTAAAATACGTTTGTTCACATAGGTTACATGGGAAACTTTTTCCCTTTCTTCAGCAAGACCATCTTTAAACATTTTTCACAGTACGGATCACGACATCCTGTATTACATTAGTACATCGAACTACACCGATGAATAAATACTCGTTTCCTTGTCCTTCAGGATATTACGTTTTGTAGGTTTTAACTAATTTAATTAGTTTATCTTCTTTCACCTCGGACATACCTAGATCCAAAGTCCGCAGCGACCGTGGACCGTCCACGTCATCAACTCGCAATTTTCTCATTATTTTTGTCAAAGACACGCGTTACATACGTACGTATGTACGTGTGTACGCGTATGTTGTGTGGCTACTCGTACAATGGGATCGTGATTCTAAAATAGTTGAACGACGGCGACGCTCGGCGCGTCGGCCTTCGGCTGACAATCGTGAAGTATGGAATAGTTGCAGCGATCTTTCTAGTTTTCTTTTGTCTTACAGCGGGCTAAAGAGCTGCGGTTAGACGGCAAAGTTGGGCAGAAAGTAATCTGATTACTTCTGTAAATTACCCCCTTATTCATAAATGTTTGTTAACTTAACAAGCCGCTAATAATGTTTTGTCCCTTTTGGTCTTAACAATGTGTCCATAAGAGCAAAAGGTGTCCCTTTACTCTCCTGTCCTCCGTCCTGTTACTCTTATGCACGGCCACGACATTGGTCTAAGGGGACCGGCTTAGCGGAAAACTATGCGTGCGAGAGGGAGTACCCATATCGGCATCCCGTTGTAACTTATGGATTCGCTCGCCACTGGTCGCCTTAGACCAATGTCGTGGCTGGGCCTATATAGACACATTGTTAAGACCGAAAGGGACAAAAAATTATTAGCGGCTTGTTAAGTTAACAAACGATTATGAATAAGGGGGTACATTTGTATGTAATATTCAGAAGGAGGAATCGGATTACTTTTTGCTGAACTCTGTTAGACGGTCATTTCATCAGTCCATAGACACGGACTTGTATTGGTCCGGCATCAGTCATCAGACAATAGGACTGCGGCCCTACCGCGAACTTTGAAATGAGCTAATTTGGAGGATTTGTTTCTCTCACTGTTTCGTTGGAATGACAGAGATAAATCTTCGATGTTCGAGGTTCACGGTAGTAGGCCTGTACGCTTAGTACATGATTGGCGCGACAGTATCTCGCCGCGAGATAGTCTATCCGTCCCACTTTTGTTAACATAGCTATTGAAGGACGGGAGATCTACCAATAGCGTTGTCGCCATCAACGTATTGGAGCGGCCACCTGTGCTTAAAAAATCTGAACATGCACTCTTTAAGTGCATTCAGACCAAACGAGCATACGCTCATTCTATCCCCCACTCTACGAAATCAACGACTTTAGACGAATCACGTTTTGTGTAACGAACGAATTTCGTAGAGTGGGGATAGAATGAGCGATTGCTCGTTTGGTCTAAATGCACCATTAACGCAATCACAATAGAGGCGTGCTCAGATACTTATGAACACCATGTCCGCTTCCATATAAATCTGATAGCGACTGTACACGTCACGTGTGCATGACACTATTATTTTAAAACCAATTGAACATACATTGTGCTATTCTTCCTCCGCTCATTCTGTTATCGATTCAAAACTCGAGTTTGCTTACAAAATTTTCCTTGTGTAATGTAGGTAAAATACGTAAAATAATTAAATATATTTGTCATTGATACTTCTATTCTATTCGATCTACTTAGGTACCTTATACTTTAAGCATATATATGTATATATCTAAATATAGTGGGAATTATCTGCTTATTTAACTTAGTAAAGGTTAATATTTCCTTCGGTTACCGCGAGGATTACACATGAAATAAAACTATTTCGAACACATTACAGGGTTCGAAACGTCGGAATGAAGTTAAAGTTAGTTAATATACGCGAGTTTATCCGTTTTCATAGTTTTATTTCATTAGTAAATGTTTTTGTATTATTGTATCGGAAGACACACAAAGATATACAACTGTGGACTGAGATAGGTTGACGATATGAAACATAAAGAGACGCCTTCTCCGGGATTCGAACCTAAACCGTATCTTAAGCTTCCTCTCGCATTATTTCAGAAGCAGTACAACCAGTTTTCGCTTACAAGAGTTGCTAAAAAACGGCCCTCGAAGCCTCCAAGACATAGCCGTTGCCGGGTTTTTATTTTGTTTCTTTTATTTTTAGCCGCCATCTTGAAAGTCATCTAGTCCATGTAGTTGAAAAGTAATTGTCTCATTATTAACGTCTTTCGAAGTTGTGTAGCTAATTAGTTTTGTTTTAGCTAATTAGTGAGGTTGCGGTTGTAATCATTGTAATGGGATTTAGCACTTAGCGAATAGGTACTAGCTAAAAGTTGTTTTATTTTGTTATACGTGGGAACAAATAATTAGCTTTCAGCTCATTTATGTTGATTGTTTTCAGATTAAAATTAATTTTCATTACACTTGCTTTCGAAGCGCGCCATTGCTTTGCACTTAGTTGCGCGAATTGCACTTTTCTAAAAAATATATTTTGTCTTATGACTTATTCTTTTGACTACTAGTGTGATGAAAAATATTGTATGCTTCACGGTCGGTAAGAAGTATAAGTACTAACTTGAGTCATTAAAAGCCCTCCGCCTACGGCGTCGGGCTTCTAACATTCTCGTTAGTAATACTGTGCTTACCTCACTAGATGCATAATGTGCTATTCTGTTCTGACATGGGGAGTCGTGAAAATTGTGAATAGCGACGGTTGCCTACAAAACTCACTAACTAACAAATGGCTACTAGAAATAAAGCTTGGATATCAAAAGTTTGTCGGGGAAGCATCGTGGTAGAATGAGATCCCAAGATGCTCCCCATAACGAGGGAAAACTACGATACGCTACTAAGCGTTAGCGATTGACGCTTAACCCCTCGTATGCTTAGACACGGATCCGTGCGTGGGAATTTCAATCCATTGTTTTAAGTGTCAAGGTCATTTTTACAGTAACATAATTTGACAGGAAGCATACGAGGGGTTAAGCATCCTGCAACCTTTATAATATACGGTGTAGGTACTTACATGACTGCGATCACCAACTCTCCTGCCCAGCTTGGCGATTACAGCAACAAACCCAACTGGGGGAGGCCTATGTCCACCAAAGTCTATCGGCTGAAAATAATGATGATGACCACACCATATCGCAATATTCACAATGGTCATGATCGCCGCGGTGCGGTAAGGCTTCACGTAAATGAACATTGGACGTCACGTCTCCGTCCGCGCGTTGTCGATTGATCATGAAAATAGACAACCGACTATTATACATATTTGGCTTCTCGCTTGACGCAAAATAATGGCCGCTTTTTTGGGTACTTACCGTGAAATTCAAGAATACCATACTTTTGGGCGTTGTCGAAATAGTAAAAAAAGCAATACCTAAGTATTAAAATTACATTTTCAGTACATTGGCCTATACCACAAAACTTTACAAGCGTACAATTCTACAAAATTTTATAAATTCCCATACAAAAAGTTGACAATTTTGTAGAATTGTACGCTTGTAAAGTTTTGTGGTATAGGGGCCAGGTCGTACTATTTTTATGGTCAAATGCCAAAGGTCAAGTTTAGTGGTCCATCTCCTGTTAGGTCGAAAGAGCCATGTCTAGTGTAAAACGTCCCCCTTCGATCGTATTTTAATTTATGGCCACTCCTTTCTAACTTAACTTTTTCGTACTTGTATCGTAATGTAGGTACTATTTCATGAACAGTGCATTAGGTGGACAAGTATAAATGCGGTCTTTGACATTTGGTTTTACTTCAGCTTTTGGATCTCTGGCATTATTTTATTTCGCTTGGGCATTTTCGAAAAGCATTTTATCAACGTTTTTTTTTTTTGGAAAATATATTTTATTTTGCTGAGAAATACTTATTAATTTAAAAGGTTAAACAGCAGTTTTCTCAAAATTAGTCTGAGCAGTCTGAGCAACATTATTATCGGTATCACTAGGTATTATGATTCGTGAGGAGAGGAATTTATTTGTGTGAGAGTATCACCTTAGAATGCACCAGATAAATCAGTTTATTACGGCTTTTCTTAAAGAATTCCTTGACCGTTAAGAACATTTTTCTAACATAAATTAACATATTTACTAGACATGCTATCCGGGCCTTGATTCTATTTCTTACGGTGCATCTAAATTGGACTTTATGCACATTTTAATAAAGACCACGAATGAGCGGCACACCACCAGGACAGTTATGTCCATAAATATGTATAGGTACACTTCGGAACTTATTACAAGTGGAAGAAGGTTCAAATGTAAATAAAGTTATGAACATATTTATGGAGGCGACCGTACCAGTAAAAAATAATCCACGAATGAATGAAATCGAAAGTTTAATGGTCGAGTGGGTCATGGGAGTGTAGCTAACCGTTTCATGAGTTTTTGCACATTCTGCCATAATCCCTCTCTAGCGCACCATATTAGTTAGAAAGAGACGAACTTTACTTTTTATAATTAGGCTTTGAGGTTATTGACACGATATCAACGCGCGCTCGGCTCTAAAATATGTTAACAATTTTGGTCCTTACTCCTTGGAGATACGACCTGAAGTGTATACATATTATTAGACGTGACGAGACAATGCCTCAGAGAAAGTGATCTAGTTGTATCGTGCCAAAAATGTCCGTCATCGAATATTAAGGTGACCCACTTGTCCATCTCTTTCTAGAAAATACACAAATTTAGAAAATAGACCTTATCAACTATTCAGCGGATTCTAAATTGCTTTGGTGCGAAATTGCCTAGAGCATGCTAGGCTAAATTGTTAACAACTTAAATTATTCCTTATAACCGGTTCGCTTGAGCCTAGATTGGATTGCCGCAAAACGATCTGGCTTTTTGCCAAAGTAAATCATATGTTCGTGTGTATAAAGATTCCGATCGATTTGATTGCTTCCTATTTCTATAAACGATATGGAGCAGTGAGAGTATTTTTTGTACCTTTAAATAGGTACCGAAAAAGCCATCGCTCAAAAATGTTGCACTGTGTTAGTGACGAGTGAACTACGGAGCCTCTCCACTATCCCTTTTTGCCAGTAACTTAGTAAAATACCTTAAAATACTGACTACTACTGACATCTCTTGAATTTCTTATTTAGGGTACGCTAGCTGTGTCATTTAATTTAAAGTTGTGCCCTCTACTTTTTTAATATAGGTATTTTTCATGTGTATTCTACTCCGAATCATGCGCTAATTCGTTACATTTTCCATACACTTTAGGATACAAAATGTATAGCAACGGTATGGAAGAAAGTCTTGGGACAGTTCTTCTCTAAATGAATAAAAAAGTTTATGGACCATTTTAAATGAAGTGGCATAGAAACTTCCAAGTACCTACCTACAACATACAACAACAACATAATCAGCCTATGATAGTCCACTTCTGGACGTAGGCCTCTCCTATTAACTATGCGTATAAACGCATTAGGAGGTAAATGCCCATAATAAAGTACCTACCTACACACGGCTGAAATGTTATGTGTAAAATTTTGGAAGACCCTTTGGGGAAAAATTAGTTTTTCCCTTATCAAGGGTCTTCCTAAATCAATCGATGCGGAATCGGCTTAAGCTGCTCGAAAAAATCTTCATATCGACGGATGCGAGCGAGAAATCCGTGCCAGTCAACTTTTCGACCCGCTTATGCCGATTTCGGGAACCAGGAATCGAGGAAAGTACAAAGAAAAATGTCTGGACGAAATCTTTGCTACAGCGGGCAAAGATTGGTCAAAGAAGGCTAAAGACAGAAAAAAACTGGTTAGCGCTGGAGGAGGCCTTCACCCGAAGAGGGGTCTGTACGGAAATCGTTTCATAATAGATTTTTTTTCTCTGTGTTGCACCCGTAGTAAATAAAGGCATTTTTATGCCGATTCTGCGTCGATTGGTTTGAGGACCCTTACTCAACCTGACCATCAATCTGTCAGTCTGAAAGACCGGTAATGCTCTGATGACCCTGGTAATGTCGGAGATTTCAAGGGGCGATGCTAATGGCTTACTATCAGACGATCCGTCAGCTAGTTTATCTTTAAGGCACTGGTCTCACCGCGAGATACTAAACTATGAACTATCGGCTATAAACACGTTATGACATTAATAACATATTCTGTCGCATTGACGATAGCGTGGATGGCAACTTGGTAACGGTATATTTTTGACGTCAAACCAAATTATGCACTGCGAATATTTTGGCGTATTCGTATAGGTTTTTGTCGTTCACCCGTTACTGCCGGTCTACTTTAGGAATGTGCAGTGGAAAATAACGTGAAATATATTGGATGTGATTAACATTTATTCCGTTTGTGGCAGGACTTCAAAGGACCATGGTACTTCTTTACTTTTTTTTGTTTATTGTTTATATAAATAGTTATCTACGTGATTTAGTTAGATTATTTTTGAATATTGTAGTTCTTTACTCACAGCGTTTCTTGCGTCACTTGTTTTAATGATTAGCATGTAAGGGCCGATTTTTCATTATTTATTCTTGTTTAGGTATTTTTAGATTATACTCAATTATTCTGATATTTACATCATTTAACGTAGGTAGTCAATCCATGAAATATCATTCATAAATTCTAGTAATCTTCCCTCTATAGACCTTCTCACGCCCCTAATGTTTTTAGTTTTTTTTTTGTCAAAAAACAGATATTATGAAACAAGCGAATCCTTCACATATTAAATCACAGTGCAGTCGACTGCTCGTAGATTATTTTTATCATTGCCTATCGAATCGCAAATGTAATTAAAAGCTTCTAACTACAATTACAGGCCATCTCTAAGTATTGGCCAATCATTCAAGTATTTTCCATACTGGTTACGATCTATGATCTCCTTTAGCGGCCCTACCGTGAACTACGAAAATCGCAAATTTCGGGGCCTTCCTTAGAGTGACAGAAACAAATCCCCGAAATTAATGAACTTCGGTGTTCGCGGTAGCAGGCCAGATCAACAACGTTATTTTTACAGGCCCTCTGACCAGAAACTGTAGTCGGTGTCCCAAATCATTTAATATTATCTCATGTTCCTACTAATTTCTCTCTTCTCACCCCCAGCGCTTCGATCTCCCAAAGCGGAGACAAGGAAGAGGAGGGCCAGCTGAAGCAGTACCATGTTGAGCAGCGGTTTGCGGACCGTCGCTACAAGGTGCACAGCGCGAGGACGTACTTCTACCTCAACGAGGCAGCCTGCGAGCGGAACATGGAGGCGTTCCTCAAGAGCATTGAGGCTGTGGCCGGTAAGCTCTTCCGGCGTTATGCTACCCTGGTACTTTCCGTAATGGACTTATTCAAGTTTAGAAACTGTTCAGATAAAATATAACGTAATAGCTGTTCGTTGCTCTCGTTAGACTCTGATGAACGAGACGAAATTAACGTAGAACCGTTCTTCATGAGTATTCAGACTGGTAATCTGCTAAGGTGTTATGCTGCCCTGGTATTTTTCAGGAGCTGTCTTCGTACTTTTCGGAAGAAAAGAGGCATTCGTGGTGTTTAGGGACCATTCATAGAAACCTATGATTATTGCAATATCATCTCTGGCCCGCTACCCGCTACCGTACCCATGCCGTTCTTATAGACCAACTTGAGAATATGTAGAACATGCATGTTATCTTCGTTGGACACGAGGATTAAACGCGATAGCAGGCGTCAGCAATATATACCTAATACAGTTTCTCGGTAACATCTAGATAGTTATCGGCAAGCTGCGGTGTCCTGGTACTTTGCAGAAGAAGTATCTTTAAAAACATTTATTAGCCTATCCAGAAAAAAGAAATAAAAAACACAATAGGTATCGTAACTAATCAAGTAATCAACATACATGCTTGTGAAGTTGGTATCCTTGTTGGATATCAGTCATACCAGATGAACTTTGCCGGGGAAATTTCTGAAGCGTTAAGGCATAGCGTCAGCGTGCAGTAAAATTCTATTATTCTAATCCGAGCATAGCTAAATCAATAAGTCGTTGCCCTCATTCGACGCTATAAATTACGTATTGGCACGTAATGTGGGCGCTCCAGAAGAGTAGATTGTAGCTGGGAAGCGCTTTAATCGTTATGATGTCCTAGTACTTTTTAATAGAAATTTCTTTTAAAAGAGCAAGTTTTAGTCCTGCGTCACACAGCAGCTTATTATTTAGTTCAAAACGACAATGCTTTGCTCGTAACACGTTTTTATAAGTTTTATACTTGACTAGGTACTTTTACTTTTTTTGGAATCCTTAGGATTAGTAATTAGCTTTTTATTGTTCTTTATCCAGATTGGGAAGAACGTTACGCCAATGAACCTATTGAAAACCCAGGATGTGACGTAAATTGTACCGTAATTTATTTACTTTCTGTATGTAGGTCGATCTTATTTGCAAAAGTTTATGAGAGCCTTTCTAAATAAAACCTTACCCTTATTACTTTTCTAGTTGTCTTTGTTTACTCGGACTAGCTAGTAATTCTGAGTGTAGGTAAATAAGTATTATGTAATTACTTTAAGCGGGAAGAAGTTTTTTTTAGAAAAGCCCGAAAATGTAATGTAACTCATAACTCTCATAAGTCTCATGACTAGTTTTGGATCATTATGGTCATTTGGTTGACGTTACCGTTTATGTTACTACCGAAGTATTATCATTATTATGAATGTAGGTCCCATTAGTTGTATTAAGTCTAAAATAAGTAAATAGATATCGACTTTGTACAATCGTAAATAGACTAAAGTATCTAATGTATGTACTAGTACAAAAAAAGGTTAAGGTTTAACATTTTATGTACTTAATGTTTTTTTACAAGTACCTACATAATTATATATTATTTCTGCTTATAAGCCAATCACCAAGGTGTGTTTCCAAGTTTTTGATTAGGCTCTTTTTATGTTTATCTATCAAACGATCAATACCTATTGGCCGGGTAATTAACTTACGTGAAAACGTTGTGAAGAAACAGAACACAAATAAAAATACCTGGGTCTCGGACATCAAAAGCCTTTGGGCTTCCTTCTGCGTACGTCTATTTTCTTTTAATGCTGATAATTATTTGTTTCCAGACAACACGCAGAGCACAGGCCTAATGGCCGTCAAACTGACAGCTCTAGGGAGGCCTCAGTTGCTGGTGAGTTGTATTACTTTTATACTAAACCATGAGAAAAAACGGAGCTAACATGGCAAATAAATGCAAATTGAGAAATCATCCCTTGATAAACAATTTGTTCCTTCAGCGACCCTATTTCTATTGGTTATTTGAGACAATTTACTATTAAATCCACAAAGTGTCTTCACGACCATACAATTTATATTCCAGCTCCAACTCCCGTAGGTGATCATGCGCGCGCTACACAACAGTAAATTTAAGAATATGTACAATCTTTTAACTGGAAATTGAGAAATCATCCCTTTTACACAATTTGTTCCTTCGGCTACCTTATTTCTTTCAGTTCTCCGTGAAAAATTACCTACTGCAAAATCCACAAAGTCACTACAAATGTTATATTGCAGCTCCAATTGTCGGAAGTGATAATGCGCGCGCGCTGCTACATGCAGCAGATCGTGGGCGGCACGGGCAATGTCCTCACGCACCACAAGACCATCGAGGACCTCCAGCGGTACTTCGGCGACCACAGCTCCAAGCCCGAGGTGCAGGAGTTCATGAAGCAGATCACCTCGGATAAGGAGGGGTATGTATCTGTGAATCTGTGTAACTTTTCGCGGAAGTTATACCCTGGCCAACGCCCGCCCCTAAAGGTGCGCTTAAACCAAAAGAGCATTCGCTGTTCTAGCGCCCGTTCTACGAAATCAACCAATCACGTTTTGTGTACCGATCGAATTTCGTAGAGTGGGAGGTTAGAACAGCGAATGCTCTTTTAGTTTAACCGCACCTTTAGAGTTGAGTCGGCAGAGCGTGGGGTTTTAGGTAGACCTGGGCCTCATTAGTGTAGTTATGTGGATAACCACCCGGGTCCGTCCCCGCGCCCGGTATGCGTAACGAAATGCGTTAATAAAAGGTATCTGTGTAACTTGACATTTCGGATTTGCAGTAGTACAGTCGACGTCAAAGATATCATGACGGTTTAGGTGCCAAAAATATATTTACACGACCTTATTGCCTTGACATTGAGATCGTGTAAATATATTTTTGGCACATAAACCGTAATAAAATCTTTGACGTCAACTGTACTTCGTGCTAGGCAGACTAGACATTAGCCTAATGTTCCCGTAAGACCGAGGCAAGTGCATTGCGGCGGAATTATCCACAATTTAGGTACGGCTCGGTATCAAAGCTGTGAGGTTATCTAAGTGGCTTTATGCAAAATAATGCTACTTAAAGCATGAAAACATATGTACCTACGTTTAGTCCATGTTTGTAGGTGGCCCATTAACGAAAGGACTTATTATTATATAACACCAGAATAATGCATGTTTGCGTGGTTTAAGTAGCCCAATTTTCGCATAATACCAGCGTGACTCAGGTATCCGAAACCATGGCAATAGCAGACAAAAAAAAACCGGCCAAGTGCGAGTCGGACTCGCGCGCGAAGGGTTCCGTACCATTATCAATTTATTATTTAAAAAATACAGTTAAATCAACCTACCTCAAAAACTATAGGAGATAATTTAATCAAACCAAAAATCGTTGATAGAGTTTATTAATGTGCTTAACATATATTTTTTTTAGAATTTTATATCGCGTAGTTTAAAAAATAGAGGGGGGGGACACATTTTTCAGACTTTGAGAGCTGGTATCTCGAAAACGATTTGCTTAAATAAAGATAAGATTTATAAACCTTCATATCATTTTCAAAGACCTTTCTAATAATACCCCACACGCTTATATACAACTAAATTTTTTTTTCTATCCCTCAGTTATATGTATGGAAGGCCCCCACCCCAATGGTTTTTTTAAAATTTAGTATCATAATCCTGTAGCGGTTCATACAACACATATCCTTACCAAATTTCGTTACTGTAGCATTCATAGTTTCCGAGTAAATCAGCTGTGACAGACGGACAGACGGACAGACGGACAGACGGACATGACGAATCTATAAGGGTTCCGTTTTGCCATTTTGGCTACGGAACCCTAAAAGTTGATTCACCCACATATTATTAAAATGGTCTTCCGGTGTCGGAATATTTAGCATATATCTCTTGGGCTTCTATCAACATATAGTGTTAGGTATTATTGAAATATGTAACGTCAATTGCCTCATACACATATGTTACTTCTATCTGCAACAGGTAATTTCGGTATAGATGTAGTGCATTAAGAAATCCTTTCTGTTCGGCTTTTCACGGAAACATCCGAATTCGTATTGCTGTCACAATGAACTTCAGTATATATTGCACTGAGCTAATTGAGACAGGGAGATTAATTCGGGCGTTTCCGTGAAAAGCCGAAGAGAAAGGATTTTGCACTACATCTGTAAGTTTTTCGTCTACACATCAGAAGTCTATTATAAGAAACCCAACGTCAATACACTCCCGCGCATGTTCAACAAAAACTCTTCCATTAATAGCTGTGTCGGATATCCCCAATCCCAGCCAAAAGCATAGGTGTTGCATAACTCGCGTGTCGTGGCACTGGTCTGCCAAAACAGCTTCGAACTATTTCAGTTGTTCGCAATGAATCAGCTGGCGTACTTCCAATGGGTTCCTTTTTCTTTGTGACGCGGTTCTAATGACCATACTTTGCGAACACAAAAGGACGCATCTCTCGCAGTAGCTAGAAAATGTGATATTTTGAGTAAGCATGCCAGCATTGAGCATTGTACACTCAACTGATTGGGACCCCTTGACAACTCTATTCAATCAGAAATTACAATAGATTTCTTACAATCTGATTTATCACTTTGACATAGTTCGCGAGGCTTAGTTTGATTTGTTAATTCTAATTAAAACATACCAGCATTATCGATTTGTCATTTTAGTGACAAATCGGAACGGACTGCCAACCAAGTCACCCGTTGTAAGATTTGGCTAGATCTCACCACAAAGGGGTCATGTGCTATTGGATAATCCGAATGTCTGAGCATGCTGTACTGACTCACGGGCCTTCTCATGCTTCAGTCATTTCGTCCAGTAATGTTTTTTGTGCCATAAGGCACGGGGTTAGATGTACAGGGTGATTACGGGGTCGTGATCCGAACTGTGAAAAACGTGCTAAGATGGTCTTTCTGAATAAGGTTTCCCATGGAACAAATATGAATATCACGAAAAAAAATTACCGATTTCATACCGACCGGTGCGGAAGTGTTCATAACTTCCAGCCACGTTTCATAATTATGCTATTCTTAAGACAAGTAATTTTGTTCATATTGGTCCCATGGGAAACATTGTTCAGAAAGACCATCTTAACACGTTTTTCACAGTTGGGATCACGACCACATAATTACCCTGTAATATGCTTAAGTTCTGCTTCTGAATCTTCAAGACCAATTCTGCTGGCCTTTAAGACTTCCTGACATATTCACTAACACTTCATAACACCAAGACTTCATAACACCAACACTGAAGTTTGATTATTTTTTCCGGTTCCTTACAAATATGACATAAAATGGTATAGAAATGGACAACACGTCCGTAGGTATGTTTTTGGCTGTTATGTCCTTTACATGGCTGACTAGAATAGAATAGCCCGACCTTTGTACAGCAACACTTTTCATTTTCAAAAAAGAATTTCTTTTAATATAACGTCACAATTTCAGTGCCAAAAAACGACGAGTTACATAATTGTTCAACAATCTTTCACAGACGTTAGAAAGTCTACCTTCAGATATTTGCTCTTGTAGTCTTGCCAAATGAGAGGGTGTGGCAGTTGTAACTTTTGGCGATAATTATTGAGCTATAAAAATACACATACCCAACGCTTTCATACTATGCTAGCTCAGTGCATTTTTCAAAAATAGGTACGCCCTAAAAATGAAATATATTGTAGTTACATTATTACACGATAATAAATTTTACACACATTATTTCTTAGGAAATAAATACGCCTACGATAATTTCGAAATACGGATCAACTTCCAATAATTCATCGTATTTATTGTGGTATTTTAAGTTATTCCTAAATTTATGGTACGTCGGGCTTTGGTCGCGGGTACTCCATGATGAGGATCCTCTACATGGATCAAAACATGTCGAGCAATTATCGACTTAAATTACGTGAGGCATACTAAACAATGTAGAAAAAAATCCTAGTCCATCAACGTCCAAAGTATGGACCAAACTCACATACTCTGCTTTTACGGCTGATGACAATTTTTTTACACCACTCGTCTTACCAACCGCCAGTCAAATTTATTGGGTATGTATAATACATAATGCAATAATTGCAGTCTCGTACAAGGTTAATAGGCGCGTTTGACTATACTCTTAAGGGCAAGCAATGCGTGCTTGCACCTTCTATCTAAAACTCTTTATTTATATATTATTTTAATTCATCACTTTCCGTGATGATTTCTATTTTCTAAATTGCGAGATCCTTCACCTTGCGATTGTACTTGAAACCAACGGGCATGCAACATTGCCAAAACCGACTTGTCTTCTCAATAGTACATTAGAAAGGACAGTACTTATATCTAAATCTACAATTAATAGCTTTCAGCTGTTTATATCTATCACATTCCAATCACATTTGACAGAATAATGACAAATGTCGTTCTTGTTGATGATGCCAAGTCTGATAAATATAATTTGCCTTGTTAAATTTATGGCACTCAAAGCTCTTAAAGCAGTGAGCAGTAAAAGTTTCTTCACATTAATTTGAAAAGATAGCCTCAACTAATAGATGCACTTAATAATAATAACCCTTAAGCAGGCTGTCAGATCAAAAATGACAATCAAATGTCAGTATTACTTAGGACTTCGTTCAGGGGGGAGGCATTGACCCGCGATATTATAGTATTTTATACTTAAAACAGCCCCTAGGCAAACCTAAGTCATTGTAGTATTCTGACACATACGTATACCTTATGTATTTGTTTTACCAAAGGCATATTACTCCTTCCAATTACATTTGTATGTGTAATGTAATTTACAGAAGTAATCAAATTACTTCTTACCTACAACTACTACTACTACTCATCATCATTGGCCTTGAACATCTATAAAAGATGATTTAAGCAGCGTCCGTTCAGGTTTGGCACTTATGGTGTGACTAAATAGACCGATACGGGAGCGGCAGCCGCGACCGCACTTCGCACAAGTAAATGCAGTCGCAGTTCGCACAAGTAATGCTTGTCCATTATAGGTTTTACGCGACACCTAGAGCAGTTAGGTCTGGAATCACCCACAACTAATTTAGTTGTACTGTTGTACCGCTAAGTAGTTGTGTTGTAGTTGCGACATTGGCACGGCTAATGCCGCTTCTCGGTAAACTATTCTCGTTCCATTGTGCATTTGTAATGAACCGAGTAAATGGACGTGCTTCTTACTGAAAGACAGCTATTATTTAATGTTGCTTAAAATGTACTCGTGCAGTCAAGTAAGTAAAACATATAACATTATTAGTACACTTACGTCTTAAACGGAGACTCCAACAGTGGATTGGGCCTGTACAGTGGGATTCCAAATTGCATGGACAGTCGCCATCAGATATATGGTAGCGGTCGAGGTCCCCAAATAAATCGGAGCAACGTAAAATTTCAATAAATTCGTTACGTGAGAAAGGGCAATAATTTAGAGGCATGTAATTCGTCACAAATTTAGGAGCAACCACTTTTCAATGAATTCGTAACGTATAATTAGGCAAAAATATCGGAACACAGAGATAATCAGAAATATCTGAGCAGTCAGGGTGGTCGTAAATATCTCAACATTTATGGAAAATATACCGTAGTGTCATATACACATCGCTTTAAATTCTTTATGGTCAGCCGCACGTCTTGAATAGGTTTTCAATATTTTGAATTTAGAACAGAGTGGTTTGTTGTGACGTTCTTCGAAAAGAGTAGACATTTGTCATCGTGACAAATATATTTCTGTCTCTTTCGCAAATTGGACAGATATTATGCCTAAATCATTAAAATAAGTTGTCTAGTTAACCGCTGTTTTGACGTATTGCCAAAATTGGCAAAGGTAGAACAAGGAGCAAAGCAAAATTTCGTGGTAAGATGTCGTGTACTCGGTGGCGCAATGAATAGTTCGAGTAATAATTATATTGAAGTAGGTATTATTAAACAGAGATCACAATGGGATTTGAAAGTACTGTTGGCACAACAGAGTGTATAAGTCAATCTGGAATATATTCATAGTCATACAGGGTGGCCAAATAAGATGTACCTATACACTTTATTTTTGAAATTTTATTCTGTACATAACACAAAAAATATAAAGTATCACTGGTTAAATATAATTATTTTGGGTCGGCAATTACACATGGAAAATAATCAGACAAATATCCACCTCCAGTAGCATCGTAGATGCCAACCCTTTTCATCGCATTTTTCATCATTTTTTCACACATTTCCGGCGTTATTTCAGTGATCGTGGGTCGAGTATCTTGTTTTAATTGCTAAAGGTTCGTTGGCGATTTAGAAAAGACAAATCCTTTTAAATAACCTCACAGAAAAAAATCAGGAGCTGTCAAATCAGGCGATCTTGGGGGCCAGTTAATGTCACCTTTTCATCATACTTGCTGTCTAAGCGCGCCATTGCTGGCATGCATAGCGGGAGTAATAGAAAAGTGAAATTCCCTAGGGAGTAATAGAAATGTCAGTACGTCATTTAATAATATTTTGTCTTAAAACTTATTTTTTTGAAAGAGACATTCTGAAACTACATATAAGACATACTAAGTAGTATTTGTTTTTAGGAATCATAATTATCTATCATCGATTTTGATTAAAAAAACTGCATTTATACATTAGAAAAAGAAACGTTTTGAATATGTGAAAACAGTAAATGTCTCTAAAAAGCATGATGATGTCTAAAATAAATAAAATACATTGTTTTCAAATATTCAACGCGTTTTTTTTCTAATGTATAAATGCAGTTATTTTATCAAAATCGATGCTAGATATACGCGATTAAGACCCGTTTGTCTTTAAAATATGAGTGATAATCGTGAAAGTTTAAGCCAGTCTGTATTTTAGTAAAGCAACAGTAGCATAAACGTGTCTCAGTTTAATAACCCTATTGACCCAACACACAAACTATGCCATAATGACAAGTTTGACAATAGGTAATTGTATAATATCACTGTTACTGATGTAACAAGCCTCCGCAGGCTACGTCTACCGCTTACTATCGGACGGTCCGTGTGCCTGTTTGCTACCAACATATAATTATCACTAATAATACACGTGCGAAAAGGAAATTCGTAACTCGTGTAGATTTATCTCTCTCGTTCCACTCCACTTAATGTACTATTTTACTTTCGGAAAGTCGTTACAACTGTCACAAGTTTTAGAACGATTTTCGTAAATTCTTGATATGGAATTTCGCTACAATTGTCGTATTTTTGTGACAATATATAATTTTGCTTCGCTAAAACCACGGTATTTATTGTTGATTGCTAAAAGTTCTTGCAATATATTTGAAACACAAACAACCACACGGCCCGTCTGATGATAAGTGGTAACCGTAGCCCATGGACGCCTGCAATGGGAGAAACAGTCAATTTACAATTCTCGGACTTGTCACCGTGATAAAATAGGATCCGCAAATGACTTTTAGGTATTCTGTTCACCCTTTATACTTTTTTAGTTCCGTTCAAATAAATAATTTGCTAGCTTTACGATTTTAATTACCTACTTATCCCATATTAATATGATTACATCAATAAAAAATCAAAATTGAATTTATGCATTTTTCGATAATGATGCTTGAAAACTTCTCTTTTATCTAGGAAACTCATTTACTCACCCACAACAGTCGTCAAAATCATCTTTGACATTGACAACTTAAAGTAGTAGTAGTGACACATGAATGTAGGATTAATATGGATTTGACAACGTCATAATAATAGCAAGAACGAAAGGGATGGTCTTATGAAACTTTTTACTAGTGGAAGTGAAAAGGAACGATAATCGTCCGTCCTTATCACTGTGCCACTTTTTTTTGTGTGTGTGTGCATTAGATGCTAAATGTAAGTGCCAGACAAATGCGTTGAATACGCCACTAAGTGCCTGTGTGGCACTTTCGTCTTAGTAGTAAGTGACTATGTCTATCCCTCTTAGTGGCACACTCTGTGCGGCCCCTCGTAGTGACAACATAGTCACAAATTAAAATAAACTATGTGACGCAGACTTAAGGTGTATTTCCTATAAAAGTTCCGATCTTTATGATCATCCTGGCTGCTTCGATATCTTTGAGTCATGTTCGTTCCGATATCTTTACCTACTTGTACGTTACGAATTTATTGAAAAGTGACTGTTCCTAAATTTATGACGAATTACACGCTCCCAAATCATTGCCCTTTTCTCACGTAACGAATTTATTGAAATTTACCGTTGCTCCGATTTATTTGGGGACCTCGACCGCTACCATATATCTGATGGCGAATGGACATTTTATGAATGAATTAATTCCTGAATTGTCCATGCAATTCTGAACGCCATTGTACATCGCGCGTCGTGGGAACCAGATATATTATTATATAAGATTAGGTACTCTAAAAATAAATAAACTACCTATATGTATATGACTGTTTCTGATTATAACAAGTGTATACCTAGTTGTAATTATAAGAATCAGTAGACTTTATAATAAGAATAATAAGCTTCGAACTATAAATAACGTGTAGTTATTCAAAGGGGTGTACCCCTTTGAATAAGTACACATCTATCTATTTACAAATTATAAAATGCAAGACGTACGGTGTCTGTCTGTACTACCGACTAGATTATAAGATTTGGCCTAAATAAGTAGGTGTCATGAAATAAAACATGTAAACTAATAAAATTAGGACCTACGACGAAATTACAGCTTTCGAAATCTTAAGTATGTACGCTGGGTACGCACTAAAAGTACAAGTACCTAATAAAAGTATTATTATTAACTTGTGAGAGTAAAAGATCAAAGCGTTAATGCAGGTGTGTTTTCCAGCGTGCTGCACATATTCCCATGGGACCGGTCAGTGGCGCCACCTATTGTCGTAACTCGTAAGCGTTGTCGCTAAACTATCGTTTACTGCTACTACTTACGAATAGATGGCGCTAGCTCATTTCCTATAAATGCATACGTGAGTCATTTAGCCAGTGAATATTTTTACAAACCATTCATAAATTTACGAAAGGCAAAATTTGGTAACAGCGTTCATGAGCTAATTATCAATATTTCATAAGTAGTTTGTCGGTATAGTATCCGCAGAACCATTTGGATCGTGAATCCATATATTTATTTTCCAGATTCCATAGAGCGTGACACTGACAGTACTTACAGATGGTACACTTGCCAGCCAATAGGAAATCTATCACTCATGTGAAATAAACAAAACAGTTTTTAACATAACCTCTACGTGTCTTTTAATATGTATTGAATCGAAAGCCGTCAGGATTAACTTGCTATCGGCCAGATGCATAGTTCGATGATACCGACATAATCGGGCAGTCAATTTTTCATTACACGACTAATCTCACTTTTCACGTGGTTTCGCGGATGCTATACAATCGGCTCGTATCCATTTAAAATCCCTCTATCCAACACAATGTCGCTATACTTATTCAACCTCGGATCTAAAGCAATCTGTTTATGGAAATATCACCTTTCTTTTACTCGGAAAACGGGTGTTTTTCCATAAAATTGTTGCAGATACTAAGAACAAACAAAACATGGAAGCCGCACGCTGTACTACGAGAAATTGCCTTTCAAAAACGGCCTTGAATTTTAGTCGACAAGCATCACCCCTGAATGCGTCAGGGTAATTAATTTTAATGTCAACCTATAAAAACATAAACGGCCATTTAAAAATAGTTATGATTGTTCAATCAAAGTTTTGATTGGCTATATTCTATAAAAAAATGTCAAAGATGTTGCGCCAAAAATTAAGAAGCAGCACGCAGTGTTAATAAATACGCTATGCCCATCTTGGCACAATTGAACAATTGTTTTTGGGGGCTTTTTTCAGCTGGCGTTAGACGTCCATGTTACAGATAGGTCCAGAGTGAATAAGTATGGCAACGAAAAGTCCACGGCTGATTCTATATCCCCTACTTCTATTGCAGCATCGTGCACCTGTTCCCCTGGTCGGGCATCCTCGACAAAGACATGGGGCTGTCCGACTCGTTCCGCGTCCCGGACCCCAAGACCGGCCAGATGCGACGACTCATCTCACAGATCCTTCCCAAGGTATGAACTCCTGGTACTTCTTGTTTTGAAACTTGATTGAGCTGAGTCAAAAAGAATTGAAGTTTGAGAAAATCTTGAAGCTGTACAAGGTAGCTAAAAAATAAGGCCATCCCCGTTGCCTGTGAGCGTTTGGAACTCAGAACGGGCTTTTGGTAGTTTCGGAAGGGTCGATACTTTCTTAAAATGTTACGTAAAATAGTAATAGCTGTATTAGCTGTTAATTTTAGGTACTACCTACTTACTAGGTACCTACTAGTAGTTCTGAAACTTGAATTAATATAAAAAAAAACTGGAAACGGAAACGCACTTATTTTCGACGTACGAGTATAATGTGGCTTTTTATTTCAGTAGAATTTATAACATGAACAATATAATTATCAAATTTCAAAACATTGTGGCAAAGTAAACATTACATTACGCAATGAAATCAGGCAACAATAACATTTTTGATACAAATTATTTCCACTGAATGAAACTAAACAAAACCTGCTTGATGCACCTAGTTACTCTTCCAACGTACCTATAATTCATTTTTCCAGGAGGAGGAGATGTTCCGAAACATGCTCCGGCGGCTGAACCACATAATCCAGACCGCTAACGACGCCGACGTGCGCATCATGATCGACGCCGAGCAGACCTACTTCCAGCCCGCCATCAGCCGCATCTGTCTGGAGATGATGCGCCGGTACAACAAGGTGAGCCAGACTGTTGGGGGATGGTCCACATCATCCAGCCAACGACTTGCGCACCATGGTCGACGCCGAGCAGACCTACTTCCAGCCATCAGCCGCATCTGTCTGGAGATGATGCGCCGGTACAACAAGGTGAGCCAGTTGGGGGATGGTCCACATCATCCAGCCAACGACTTACGCATCATGATCGACGCTGAGCTGACCTACTTCCAGCCATCAGCCGCATCTGTCTGGAGATGATGCGCCGGTACAACAAGGTGAGCCAGTTGGGGGATGGTCCACATCATCCAGCCAACGACTTACGCAACATGGTCGACGCCGAGCAGACCTACTTCCAGCCATCAGCCGCATCTGTCTGGAGATGATGCGCCGGTACAACAAGGTGAGCCAGACTGTTGGAGGATGGTCTCATCATCCAGCCAACGACTTGCGTACCATGGTCGACGCCGAGCAGACCTACTTCCAGCCATCAGCCGCATCTGTCTGGAGATGATGCGCCGGTACAACAAGGTGAGCCAGTTGGGGGATGGTCCACATCATCCAGCCAACGACTTACGCACCATGGTCGACGCCGAGCAGACCTACTTCCAGCCATCAGCCGCATCTGTCTGGAGATGATGCGTCGGTACAACAAGGTGAGCCAGTTGGGGGATGGTCCACATCATCCAGCCAACGACTTGTGCATCATGGTCGACACCGAGCAGACCTACTTCCAGCCATCAGCCGCATCTGTCTGGAGATGATGCGCCGGTACAACAAGGTGAGCCAGACTGTTGGGGGATGGTCCACATCATCCAGCCAACGACTTACGCATCATGGTCGACACCGAGCAGACCTACTTCCAGCCATCAGCCGCATCTGTCTGGAGATGATGCGCCGGTACAACAAGGTGAGCCAGTTGGGGGATGGTCCACATCATCCAGCCAACGACTTACGCATCATGGTCGACGCCGAGCAGACCTACTTCCAGCCATCAGCCGCATCTGTCTGGAGATGATGCGCCGGTACAACAAGGTGAGCCAGTTGGGGGATGGTCCACATCATCCAGCCAACGACTTACGCATCATGGTCGACGCCGAGCAGACCTACTTCCAGCCATCAGCCGCATCTGTCTGGAGATGATGCGTCGGTACAACAAGGTGAGCCAGTTGGGGGATGGTCCACATCATCCAGCCAACGACTTGCGCACCATGGTCGACGCCGAGCAGACCTACTTCCAGCCATCAGCCGCATCTGTCTAAAGATGATACCCCGGTACAATAATGTGAAGAACCAGACCCTTCCCCTTGTGCCTTTCGGTTTCATAGAGATATTGATAAGATTGAAAGAGACAAACAATGCGTATTATCGGTTTGTTACGTTAGTTTACATTCTAAATAAGTGGGTTAGACTTTTTCGAGGTTTGAGATGATACGTCGGTACACTCGGTACTACAAGGTGAGGGATATAAGGACCATGCACGTTGAAGGATTGCTATCTTAGGGGTTCGTTATGGCAAAATCAAATGCTGCCTTTCTACATTCCTTTGTGCCTAATAGTCTTCACGACACATGGGTACTTTGCGCCAATTAGGTGATAGGATACTGCTGGAGAAATTCTCGTGTCAAATCTAAAATTTTTGGCAGCAAAAGTAACAACGCCAAAATTTTACCAAATCGTAAACAAGATATTAATCCACCTCCATTGTTTCAGGACAAGTTCCTAGTGTTCAACACGTACCAGACGTACCTGAAGAACACGTACAACGAGATCCTCACCGACCTGGAGCAGGCGGAGCGGCAGAACTTCTACTGGGGCGCCAAACTCGTCCGCGGCGCTTATATTGAGCAGGTAAGTCCCGTTTAGAAAGTGGAGAAATATCCCTATTGAATTTGAGTTTCTGGACTTGCTTCAAAAAGCCAAATACCATATTAATCGTGTGCTACTCTTAGTATATCGTCAGTTGACAAGCAAAACTCACTAAGTAACAAATACCTACTTGAAATAAACGCTGTGTGTCACCACCTCAACTCCTCCTGCGGGTGTTGTAAGAGTCGACTAAGGGATATAAGTGTCACTGACCACTATTTGATAAAAGATTGATGATGGGCAGCAGCGTCATCGTAGTGGACACATTACTGCGGCTATCGCCAATTCGCTTGCCCAGCGTGGCGATTATGGGCATTTACCTCCTAATGCGTTTATACGCTTAATAGGAGAGGCCTACGTCCAGCAGTGGACTATCATAGGCTGATGATGATGACTTGAAATAAAGCTCTTATCTCAGTTCTGATTTAATATTGACATAAGAGGTTGCTAAGAGTAGTGACAGTTTTTATAGTGAGTTTTGCTTGTCAGCCGACGATATTCTGTCGGCAGTGCCACAGAACTATTCTGTGATCAGTACGTAGTTTCAGAACTAAGCACTTTTATCGCCTGCAGGCCTGACTAGGCTTGAGTAGGAAAATTCAGGGAGAAGATATTCTTCTATTATTTTGTTCATGTCTGTGCGTGTTCGAATTATACTCTGCTATAAAGTGTTTGTAACGCAAGATCCATGTTGACAGGAGCGCGCCCGAGCGGCGGCGATGGGCTACGAGGACCCGACGTGCGAGAGCGTGGAGGCCACCACGGTGTCCTTCCACAAGTGCCTCAAGGAGATCCTGTCCAGGGTCAAGGTGAGGTTCATTTTGTATTTTGTTCACTAATACTCTGAACACTTTTGACCGGCTGCTGTTGGCATTTGCATCACGTTTCCTTCCTTTTGCATCTTTTTCATTTAACCCCTTTTCAAACCCCAAGAAAGTAGTAGCTTTTCGCACAAAAATCAAATGTATTCCAAGTGTTATGAACATTTATTTTAAAAAGTGTCACGTATGTCTAAATTCCAATCTAATATGAATCTTAAACTGCGACGATAAGGTTAATTCTCTCTATTTACAGTTATGTGGTTGATAATGCCTGAAAAAGGGTTGGTTGTGTGCTTACTATGAGCTACTTTTTTGCACAATTACTTTCTGTCCCTCTCGCTTGCACCAATATGCGAGTATAAGCGGGGTGGACAGAAAGAGAGGGTAAGTCTACCTTAAACTCATAGCATCAACTCATAGTAAGCACATTAACACACTGGTCTACCTGCTCGAAAATCTTCGTCCTTCTACGGTCCTTACTTTGACCACATTTTCAAGCACAGAGCACATGTGCGTCACACAAAAAAAAGAAACCGTTATTCATAAACGTTTGTCAGAATTCAGTCAGCTAATTGATCGTTTGTTCTTATTTGTCCCTTTACCTTTGCTTTTGGTAGATAGAGACAGCACATAAATTAATATAAAACGTATTGTTTCCTGGTTAAACCCGATAAGTTGAGATAACTATTGAATAGGTTTCGATGTATGTGTTCTGCTGTTCAACTTTGATTTTATCTGCACTACCCGTTCATTGTTTTCTTCTGTGTTTCCTACTACCCTAAGGTTGTCTGGTAGAGATCGCTTTTTAGCGATAAGACCGCCTGTTGTTACCTAGGTTTTGCTGCATGTGTTTATTTTAGTGTGTTCTTTTAATCTGGTGCACAATAAAGAATATATTATTATTATTATTATTATTATAACTATTCATTTAAACTTTCACGATTATCACTCATATTTTAAAGACAAACGGGTCTTAATCGCGTAAACTTACGTTTAATTATATCCTGACGTTTCGGGCATGACGTTACACCCGTGGTCGCAGGCAGACCACGCCTGCGGCCGTTTGTCTTTAAAATATGAGATAACTATTCATTGAAATGACAACCTCACGTATAAGTGTCATATAGTTCATATTTCAAAAAGCGGTTTGCTCAAATTATCGGATTTCACTCTCGAAGTTTTAAGAGTAAGGGCGCAACTCCACTGACGCGGAGCGGAGCGGAGCTGTGGGAGCTCGGCCAATGACACCGCATCACAGTGTTACGAATTTTGAATTTGAAGAATGTAATTGGTAATTTTTGCAAAGCTCCGCTCCTCTCCGCGCCCTTAGACGGTGAGTTTAAATTTGATGGTTCCAGGGGCGTGAAGGCAAGGCGTCCCAGCTGGGCATCATGGTGGCGAGCCACAACGAGGACACGGTGCGCTACGCCATCGAGCTGATGCAGCAGCACGGCATCCGCCCCGGCGACAAGGTGGTCTGCTTCGGCCAGCTGTTCGGCATGTGCGACCATGTCACCTTCCCTCTCGGTAAGTCAGCTGGGCATCATGGTGGCGAGCCACAACGAGGACACGGTGCGCTACGCCATCGAGCTGATGCAGCAGCACGGCATCCGCCCCGGCGACAAGGTGGTCTGCTTCGGCCAGCTGTTCGGCATGTGCGACCATGTCACCTTCCCTCTCGGTAAGTCAGCTGGGCATCATGGTGGCGAGCCACAACGAGGACACGGTGCGCTACGCCATCGAGCTGATGCAGCAGCACGGCATCCGCCCCGGCGACAAGGTGGTCTGCTTCGGCCAGCTGTTCGGCATGTGCGACCATGTCACCTTCCCTCTCGGTAAGTCAGCTGGGCATCATGGTGGCGAGCCACAACGAGGACACGGTGCGCTACGCCATCGAGCTGATGCAGCAGCACGGCATCCGCCCCGGCGACAAGGTGGTCTGCTTCGGCCAGCTGTTCGGCATGTGCGACCATGTCACCTTCCCTCTCGGTAAGTCAGCTGGGCATCATGGTGGCGAGCCACAACGAGGACACGGTGCGCTACGCCATCGAGCTGATGCAGCAGCACGGCATCCGCCCCGGCGACAAGGTGGTCTGCTTCGGCCAGCTGTTCGGCATGTGCGACCATGTCACCTTCCCTCTCGGTAAGTCAGCTGGGCATCATGGTGGCGAGCCACAACGAGGACACGGTGCGCTACGCCATCGAGCTGATGCAGCAGCACGGCATCCGCCCCGGCGACAAGGTGGTCTGCTTCGGCCAGCTGTTCGGCATGTGCGACCATGTCACCTTCCCTCTCGGTAAGTCAGCTGGGCATCATGGTGGCGAGCCACAACGAGGACACGGTGCGCTACGCCATCGAGCTGATGCAGCAGCACGGCATCCGCCCCGGCGACAAGGTGGTCTGCTTCGGCCAGCTGTTCGGCATGTGCGACCATGTCACCTTCCCTCTCGGTAAGTCAGCTGGGCATCATGGTGGCGAGCCACAACGAGGACACGGTGCGCTACGCCATCGAGCTGATGCAGCAGCACGGCATCCGCCCCGGCGACAAGGTGGTCTGCTTCGGCCAGCTGTTCGGCATGTGCGACCATGTCACCTTCCCTCTCGGTAAGTCAGCTGGGCATCATGGTGGCGAGCCACAACGAGGACACGGTGCGCTACGCCATCGAGCTGATGCAGCAGCACGGCATCCGCCCCGGCGACAAGGTGGTCTGCTTCGGCCAGCTGTTCGGCATGTGCGACCATGTCACCTTCCCTCTCGGTAAGTTACTTTCTGTTCCTCAAACTGAACTGTCTGATGGTCAAATGATTCTTTATTCTAGTAGGGCAATAACAAGTGCTTTCGACCCTTTATACGGGGTTATTTTTTCATCAGTACAAATACTCTAGGGGGTGCATAAGTAAGTCATAATGAACAACTTTTACTATGGGGCCGAACCTGAAATCGCGAAAAAAAAATCAGCTGACTCATGGTCGTCTGAAATGTATGAAACAGCTGATATTTTTTTGGCGTTTTCAGGTTCGGCCCCATAATAAAAGTTGTTCATTTTGACTTACTTATACACCCCCTAGAATATTTGTACTGGTGAAAAAATAACCTTGTATACCTTAGACTCCTTTTTTAAATTCCATTTGAATCCTCGAGAGAACTTGTGTAGCTCATTCTACAGGATATGGAAGTATGTATGAGTAAATTACTCTTAATCGCCAAAGTGCACGATCAAGTGGTTTTAAGGATTAGCACCTTGTTGATTAATATTACATTACGTTAAGTTTATTTAGTTTTATCTGTCCGGATATTTGCGAGGTAAATTAGATCTACTTTCCGGATATAGGTACATTGAGCTAAAATACAATATAAGGATATATTATCACGGAGCTGCTCTGATGGAAGATCCACAAGATGGAGAGATATTGTTGAAAGGTTCCTGCTTTGGCTATAGGAACTTAGGAACGAAACTAATCCTATCAAATTTAAGTTCATTAGATTCGTCTTACTTGAGTAGGTGCTAGTCGGTGATAAAAGCTTGTACTAGAAATGTGATTCTTTGAGAAAAACTTGTTTCATCACAAAACTGTTTCTTCCAGGCCAAGCCGGCTACTCCGCATACAAGTACGTGCCGTACGGCCCCGTCAACGAGGTGCTCCCGTACCTGTCGCGGCGCGCCAACGAGAACCGCGGCTTCCTCTCCAAAATCAAGAAGGAGAAGAGCCTCCTGCTCAAAGAGATCGCGCGCCGCGTCTTCACCGGCCAGATGTTCTACAAACCCGTCGGCAACTACAAGCCAGTGTAAATTAAAAAAAAAACCTTGTGCTGTAGTCTAATTTCCTTTGCGGAGTGTTTTGTTTCGAGTAGTGTTTCGACTCGGAGCGGATTGTGATATGGATCATCGGGTTTGGAGGTGGTTTGGGATACTGGCCGGTTGGAATGTCTATGGTTGTTAAAGGTAAGCGTAAAACGTCTGTTGTTCACAAAGGTTCAAAAGGTTACACTTGACGCAGCTGCTAGGAGTGACATCTATAGTAGGATTACTGAATTATTTAGTTGCAGACTAACACTAACGCCCTCTGTGAGAGAATAAAGTTATTAACGAGTTTGACGTTTTAGGCTTACCGAAAATAGTGAAAAATGAGATACTATGCATCTCATTCTAGCTTACACTATTATCGAAATTACATAAATATGGCGGCTCGACATCGGCGAAAAGGTTTTTGAATCATGTTGTTACTAGTCAATGAAAACGGTCAGTATTTTCGAATGTCACCTTTAATGTCAATGTGTGTGTGAACGGGTCAATTCAGCAGTACACGAGGATATATTATCTACATATAAATAATATCAATATCGAATTGAATCAAATGATGTTAAAAACTTGAATGTATCCCGCTTGTCATGTTAGGAAATTAATGGTATTTATTTGAATGCTTCATTTATTGAAATAGCGAAGGGTAATCGACTTTACGTAGTTGAAACAAAGTCCAAATTGAATTGTTATACAGTAATTTACATTGTAATTACAAAATCAGGATGCTTATGTGTTATATTTATAGGAATTTTACAAATACAATCAATTATGTGTCCTATTACCGGACCCGAGAGTCCTTATTACTGTTAGTTTAAATCAAAAGATCTGGTCATCTAAATGTATTCCAAATGTTTTTGTTGTGTTTTTAATATTAGACCTTATGACTCGTTCTCAAGGGAGGTTTTACATTAACACTCTTATTCTGGTGCACGGCAAATACTTTGGTGAAATATTAAGGCCTGTAAGTTATATTGCTACTTACTATATAACTATTTACACGTATCTATTAATTAATATTTATATGTGTTATAATTGGATGGATGGATATTTCCATCACTATGCAATTAAGGGTTAAAACGCAAGTGCCACATACATTCTGTGCACTGGGTAGAGGTACATTAAGGGTCCACGGAAAGAACATGTCTAGTCAATTCAAATTACAGCAGGAAAAACCACCTTACTTTTAACAGAATAAGGTGTGAATTTGCCCTGATTTTTTTAGGCACTGAACATGTTTTTTCCGTGGACCGTTCACATAGTCTACTTACAACATGTAATTTACGTTTTTCGCCTATGCCATTTATATATTACGTACACAAGTTTACATATATATTTATAATACTATTGTTATATGTGTATAATGTATCTAAATGTATATGTATATATTTTGTTATTACTTGCCTTAAAATATCACCTAAACCGTATCTGCTTGTAAATGGGTGAATCAACTTTTTTCTGTCTGTTATTACTAATATCAGACAGAAAAAAAGTGTCTGTTATTACTAAAAACAGACAGAAAAAAGTTTATTCACCCAACTAGTATATCGGAGAAATGTTAAATGTTAGACAATAACGAAAATGTAGAAATGTATGGTTCTAGAATACAAATAAACAAAGTGAGAAGTGACTTTCTGAACAGCTTATTTCTTTTAAGGATTGGATATTTAGACACAGAAATAAGAGATAGACACAGGAATAAGCTATTTTGAAAAAGTCCTCATTTAACATAATATGTCACTAGCCTGCGATTTTGATTTAACATTGTTCAAATTTTAGTTCAATCGTATCGTCTATGATACAATTCGTCGGGAATAGTGCGATACCGCGTAACTAACAAATTCAATTAGGGTCAATTTGAGTGTCAAATTGTTTGATATTTGAACTCTATCTGCTTTGGCAGTTACGCGGTATTGCACTATCACCGACGAATTGCAGTCTTAATAAAGCTCAGTGACAGGTTATTTATTATTGCTTAATTTATTTTATCGAATAACTACAAATAGTAAATGTGTTTAGTTTTTTCTTGTTTGTTGTTGGTGACTTTTGTGAATCATGTCCGAAGACTACGTGAGCTACAGACTATTTATATAATTGGCTTTATTTAAAATTTTACCAGATGATACAAAACAGACAAAAAATGCTATAAAACTACTAGCGACATCTATTGGAAGTAGCACGCGGTCTTAACTTTTGCAATATTAGGTTACTCAATTGCGCGTTTGAACAACTATTTACTTAAATCGAATACGAATGCATTTCATTGTGTTCCAGGTATTATAACTTAAGTTAGAAATCTGAATTTTCATGTTATTTATTATGTAATATAGATAGCTGGCCCAATGAATTGTCCTACCAAGTGATAATATGGGTTTTAACTAAGCATTGCTGTCAATGGCCATGTATAACCAATTTCGAAAAGTAATTAGAATTAGGGTAAATCACTAATAACTGCCCATTCTTCAATAACTGACTACCGTATACTAAAATCGAACTCTATTCATTCATTTTACAACATGGGGGCCAGATATGAAAGGTTGGACAGGCACTAACGGTTTACCCTATTGACATTTGAAGTTATTAACGTATTCTAATTACAAAACTGCCAGACTGTCAGAAATTGAATAAATAGATGGCAAATACGTTATACAATTTGTACAGTTGCAATCAGATATATCGTAGCGTCCTGAGCGCTCAAAAATATTTGAACACGCCTCTATCGTTATGGCAATAAAGGCGAATTCAGATATTTTTCAATGCGAACGCTACGATATATCTTATGGCGATATATCTGTGACATTAATCACTGTTATAACCCATATTCGTAGCGGTATTTAAGGAACAAATGGCTTGCAAATGTTATTATTTGCAGAGCACATTTGCATTCTCCTGTCGCCACCTCATGTATCAGTTCCTACTTCATTGATTTAGGTTCAATTTTATTATAAATTATTTGTTTTTTGCTTTGTATAAATATTGTTAAGTTGCAAAGCCATATTATGATTTACATCAGCCTCGACGTAAATTATGACTTATTTAGCACAAGTATTTGTACTCGTACAAACTACTTAAACTAATAGAAAGTATGAAAGATTTAAGAACCTGAATGTACAAGAAACAAAGAAAAAAAAAACGCTCTGCATCTTTCAGAAACAGCAAACTTGAAGTTCAAAGTCAGATCCCTAATATAATAATAAACAGCGGTATCCTGCAAATCATAAATCTTCCTTTTACACAATATGGTCTACGCTACGACCTTGTGGTACTCCATTCAAATTTCGGCCGCATATAAATTGAAAATTATTTCTAACTTGCTGTTCCTATGAAACTATAAAAGTAAGTGAAATAGGTTATTAAATGTTAGAGGAAATGAATAGCTATTATTAAATATAATCTAAGGTAATTTCTTAGACAATAAAGTTTCTTTAAACCGAAGGTCTTTGAGCGTAACAGTGTCAAATACGATCAAAAACGTGTGCTAAGTAAAATGTTCGAATCTCATTGCATTTTCAGTATTAAAGTTTACGTCGAAGGTTTCTGAAAATTGTTAATTTCGTATTATGTTGTTTAATTCAATTTATTTGTAAGCGGTTTTTCGTTCTTTACCGTCGCTTATCATAATTGTGATGCTATTTTTAGATTATTTTACGAATAGACATTTAATAAAGACATAAGCTCGTTTTGATAATTTATTTTTATTTTAATCCTTTATATTATTTGATACTTTTTTTTCAATGCTACCATTCAACCTTGCATAAAAACATACAGACAGACTGCGACATGTGTGCACATTTCTAATATACATATTATATTACAAAGACTTACATTTATACCTTTATTGGTAATTATATCAACGGAATTGTAACTTTTTGACACAACACACGCCATACATAATCTTTCAATTTCCTCAAGTCATTATTCTACGGGGCATGCGCTTATGAGCAGTGGTCGGATATCCCGGTGCAACACCAGGGGATACCAAGTAGAAAAGTTAATATGGATATGACCTAAATTCCCGGGTTTAGTTTGAAAAAAAATATATAGATCTGATAGGTATACTTAAAAAGGCAGCTCAAATTGCGAACATAAACGAAATCTTTGGGCGTTTTCACAAACCGTTGTTCAAAACACTTTTTTTTTATTCGGACAAGTTTGGGCTTGTTCGACTCAGGATCACGAGCTCTTTTAATTCTGATAGGTGAAAAAAACTGTCCCACAATTTTCGTACATTTTTAATTTCTTCCATTACGCTATCGCCATACAAAGTCTATAAAAACGATAGCGTAATGTCTGGAGGGACGCAACATTACAATTGTTGAAGGCTTAGAAATTTTCGATGAAGTTAGAACAATTTGTAAACTGGAGTTCAAGTTTGGCTACACAGATTAAATTAGAAGCAGTAACGGCACGAAATCCAGATTTGGATGACATTAGAGAACACGCAGACCAAATTTCAAATAATACCGCACCTGATGAAGTGTCTCTTTACAAATTTGCTCCACTAACATCCGTAGAAGTGGAAAGGACTTTTTCGGCGTACAAATGGATTTTAGATGTGAAAAGGAATGGATTGAAAACAGAGAATCTAGAGAAGATAATTATATGCTATTTTAACCTTCATCATCATCATATCAGCCGAAAGACGTCCACTGCTGAACATAGGCCTCCCCCAAAGATTGCCACAATGACCGGTCCTGCGCCACCAATTTTAACTTTATAGAACTATAATTCTTTCATAAAATACATATATTTACTCTAATGTGTCTGCATAGGTGTGTTAAGTCTTCATGCATAAAAATGTTTGTTTTTATGTTACATACACGAGAATGCTTAATCCGTAACCAGGTATATTTTTTGTAACTTAGTAATTGATGACCTCAG